>PVKP010011290.1:0-61776 GCA_004027715.1 Plecturocebus donacophilus
TATTTTTAGTAGAGATGGGGTTTCACTATGTTGGCCAGGCTGGTCTTGAACTCTTGACCTCATGACCTGCCCACCTCAGCCTCCCAAAGTGCTGGGATTACACGCCTGAGCCACTGTACCCAGCCAGCAATTGTCATTCTTAGCAAACATCACTTGATGTCCTCCCTCCTGTATCCCTGCTGAAACCATGTGGCTGAATGTATCTAAAGATTGGCCTGATAAAATTAAATGAAGTGGCTGAAAAACAGAAGTTGACCAGATTTTAAAAGCGATGTGCAGGCCAGGTGTGGTGGCTCATGCCTGTAATCCCAGCACTTTGGGAGGCCGAGGCAGGTGGATCACCTGAGGTCAGGAGTTTGAGACCAGCCGGGCCAACGTGGTGAAACCCTGTCGCTACTAAAAATACAAAAACCAGCCGGGTGTGTTGGCGGATGCCTTCAGGAGGCTGAGGCAGGAGAATTGCTTGAACCCGGGAGGTGGAGGCTGCAGTGAGCCGAGATCACGCCACTGCACTCCAGCCTGGGTGACAGAGCAAGACTGTCTCAAAAAACAACAACAACAAAAAAACCAGTGATATGCATGGCCTGCCTCTTGGAGGTCTATCATGGGTTAATTGGAGAGTATAATTTAGTCTCTGCTCTTACAGTATCCCGTACAGGGAAACTTGATAGCTGATGGAAAGTAGAACTGTTCAAGATATGGGGTGGCTGTACTTATGTAATGTAAAATAGACCTTAAGTCAAAAACTGTCAGAAGAGACAAAGGTCATTCAATGATAAAGGAGTCATTTCATTAAGAGAATGTAACAGTTGTAAATATATATGCACTCAACATTAGAGCACCTAAATACCTAAATGTATAAAGGAAATATTAACAGATATGAAGGGAGAAATAGATAGCAGTGCAATAGTAGTAGTGGAATTTAAACCTGACTTTGTTTTTTTTTGAGATGGAGTTTTGCTCTTGTTGCCCAGGCTGGAGTGCAATGGCACGATCTCAGCTCACTGCAACCTCTGCCTCCCGGGTGCAAGTGATTCTCCTCCCTCAGCCTCCTGAGAAGCTGGGATTACAGGTGCCCACCACCACACCCAGCTCATTTTTGTATTTTTAGTAGAGCTGGGGTTTCACCCTGTTGGCCAGACTTGTCTCGAACTCCTGGCCTGAGGTGAATTCACCCGCCTTAGCCTCCCAAAGTGCTGGGATTACAGGCGTGAACCACTGCGCCGGCTTAATAACCCACTTGGAACAATGGATAGACAAAAAATTAAAATACCAGATTTGAACTGCATTATAGACTAAATGGACCCAACAGACATATATAGAACTTTTCATCCAGCAGCAGTAGAATATACATTCTTGTCTAGCACTCACGGAACGTTGTCCAGGATAGACCATATGTTAGGCTACGAAACAAGTCTTAAGAAATTTAAGAAGATTGCTATCATATCAAGTATCATTTCCAACTGCAGTGGTGTGAAACTAGAGATCACTAATAGGAGGAATTTTAGAAAATTCACAGACACATGGAAATTAACATGCTCCTCAACAACCAATGAGTCAATGAAGAAATCAAAACGAAAATTAAAAAATATCTTGAGACAAAACAACGCTGGAAAAACAACATACCAAAACTTACGGAATGCAGTAAAAGTAGTTCTAAGGGTACTGTGTGGCAATAAAGAAATGACTACATTTAAAAAAGAAAAATCCCAAATAGATACCCTAATATTACATCTCTAGGAACTAGAAAAAGAACAAACGAAACCCAAAGTTAGAAGACAGAAAATAAAATCAGAGCAGAAAATAGAGAAACCATAGAAAAAATTAATAAAACGAAGATTAATTTTTTTGAAAAAGCAGAATTGACAAACCCTTAGCTAGACTTAAGCAGAAAAAAAGACCAAAAAAAAAAAAAAAAATCCAAAATGAAAATGGAGCCATTAGAACAGATGCCTCCAAAATAAGAAAGGATTATGAGGGACTATTCTAAATAGTTATATGCCAACAAATTGAATAACCTACAGAAAATGAATAAATTCCTAGAAAAATACAACCTGTGAAGATTGAACCAGGAAGGAATTGCCTGAACAGACCGATAACAAAGAGATTGAAGTGGTAATTAATAAACAAAATTTCTCTCAACAAAGAAAAGCCCAGTTCCAGATGGCCGTGGCTGAAATCTACCAAACAGCCAAAGAATTAATACCAATACTTCCTCCTAAACTCTTCCAAACAGTAGAGGTAGAGAGAGTACTTCCAAACACTTTTTACAAGCATCACCTTGATTTTACCAGCATCACCTTGATACCTAAGATGAAGATGAAGACACTTTATGAAGTGAAGTGAAGATGAAGATACCAAATGAAAACACTGTAAGAAAGTAACTAGGCCAATATCTCTGATGAACATTGATGCAAACATCTTTAATAAAATATTAAACTGAATTTAACAACACATCAAAAAGGTTATATATCATGACTAAGTGGGGTATATCCTTGGCATGCAAGGCTGATTTGATACATGCAAGTCAGTCAATGTGATACATAATATTAACAGACGGAAAGAGGAAAATATCTTTAAAAAAAAAAAAGATATGAAAGTGGAGACACTACAGCAGATCATATGGTAATGATCATCTCAACTGATGCAGAAAAGCATTTGACAAAGTTCAACATCCTTTCATGGTGACTCTCAACAGCTGACCGGGCACAGTGGCTCACACCTGCAACCCCAGCACTTTGGGAGGCTAAGGCAGGAGGATCAGTTGAGTCCAGGAATTTGAGACCAGGCTGGACATGATAGTGAGGCCCTCTCTCAAAACACAACAAAACAAAAAAACCTCTCAACAGTTTAGGTATAGAAGGAAACCTCAGTATAATAAAGCTATTTATGGAAAACCCATAGATAATGTCATAATAGGGAAAAACTGAAAGCTTTTTCTATAAATTTGGTACAAGGAAAGGATGCCCACTCTCACCCCTTATATTTACCATCATACTGAAAATACTAGCGCGATCACTCAGACAAGAAAAAGAAATAAAAGACATCCAATTTGGAAAGGAAGAAGTACAGTCATCTCTATTTGCAGATGACATGATCCTATATGCAGAAAACTCCAAATATACTACAAAAAAAAAAAAAGCTAAACTGTTAGAACTAATAAAGGAATTTAGTAAAGTTGTAGAATATAAATCAACATCCAAGAATCTTTAGGATTTCTATACACAAATAATGACTCAGCTGAAAAAGAAATCAAGAAAACCATCCCATTTACAGTGGCATAAAAAACAAAACAAAACGCTTAGGAATAAATTTATCCAAGGAGGTGAAAGAGCTGTACACCAAACACTATGAAACATTGATGAAAGAAACTGAAGAAGTCACAAATGAAGGGAAAGTCTGTGCTTATGGATTGGAAGAATTAACATTGTTAAAATGTCCATACTATCCAAAATGATCTGTAGATTACCCGCAATCCTCATCAAAATCTCTTTCTACCTTCTGTCATGAGATGACGCAGTGCAAAGGCCTTTGCCTGATGCCAGTGACATGCTCTCAGGCTTCTCAGCCTCCAGAACTATAAGATAGAAATATCTGTTCCTT
This sequence comes from Plecturocebus donacophilus, assembly GCA_004027715.1. Lineage (NCBI taxonomy): Eukaryota > Metazoa > Chordata > Mammalia > Primates > Pitheciidae > Plecturocebus > Plecturocebus donacophilus. Next base: position 3,604 of record PVKP010011290.1, read on the forward strand.
AAATTATTCAGTCTCAGATATTCTGTTAGAGCAACACAAAATGAACTGAGACAAGAGTCTAGAAATAAATCAAAACATTAGGCAACTAATCTTCAATAAGAATACCAAGAAGTTACATTGAGTAAAGAATAGGCTCTTTGCCAGGTGCTGTGGCTCACACCTATAATCCCAGTACTTTGGGAGGCCGAGGTGGGTGGATCACGAGGTCAAGAGATCAAGACCATCAAGACCATTCTGGCTGACATGGTGAAACCCCGTCTCTACTAAAAATATGAAAAAATTAGCTGGGCATGGCGGCAAGTGCCTGTAGTCCCAGCTACTCGGGAGGCTGAGGCAGGAGAATCACTTGAACCCAGGAGATAGAGGTTGCAGTGAGCCGAGATTGCACCACTGCACTCCAGCCTGGTGATAGAGCGAGACTCTGTCTCAGGAAAAAAAAAAAAGAAGAATAGTCTCTTCAATGAATGGTGCTGGGAAAGTTGGATTTCCACATGTAAAAGAATGAAACCGGACTCTTATCTTACACCATACAAAAAAAATAAACTCAAAAGGGATAAAAGGCCTAATGGTAATACCTGAAACCATAAAACGCCTAAAAGAAAGCATAAGGGAAAATCTTCCTGGCATTGACCTTGGCATTATTTTTTTTGGATATCACACCAAAAGCTCAGACCACAAAAACAAAAATAAATAAATGGGACTACATCAAATTAAAAAGCTTCTACATACAAGAGAAATAATCAGCAAAATTAAAAGATGAATACAGTTTGGGAAAAAATTATTGAAACCATATCTCTGCTTAGGAGTTAATATCCAAAATCCACAAAGAACTCATAAACTTAATAGCAGAAAAACAAATAACTCCATTTGAAAAATGGGCAAAGAACCTAAATAGACATTTTCCCAACGATGACATAAAAATGGCCTAGAGGTATGTGGGAAGGTACTCCACATCACTAACCGTAGAGAAATGTTAATCAAGGCCACGGTCAACTGACACACGTTAGGATGAGTGTTATAACAAAGATGAGAGAGAAATGTTAGTGAGGGTGTGGAGAAAGTGAATCCTTGTGTACTGTTGGTGGGAGTGCAGATTAGTGCAGCCATTATGGAACATAGTACAGAGGTTCCAAAAAATAAAAAGGAAACCAACCATACGACTTAGCCATCGCTCTTCTGGGTATACATACACTCAAAGAAAATGCAATTACTACTTCATAAAGGTATCTGGTCTCTCGTGTTCCTTGCAGCATTATCCACAAAGCAAACACAGAAGAACAACTAAGTGTCCATTGGCAGATTCATGTGTAAACACACACGCACACACACACAATGTAATATTATTCTGCCTTAAGAGAGGCGACCCTGCCATTTGCCATAACATGGATGAACTTGGAGGACATTATGCTAAGTGAAATAAGGGAGACACAGAAAAATATGGCACCATGTCACTTATATGAATTCTAAAAACAAAAAGTCGAACACAGAGACTAAAATGGTGGTTACCAGGGATTAGGGGAGTGGGAATTGTGGAGATGAGATTCAAAGCATGCAAAGTAGCAGCTCTGTAGGATGGACGAGTCTGGCCATCTAATGTACAGTATGATCGCAGTTGAAAATAGATGCTTGGTGCTACAAAGAAAAATTAGCACTGAGACAAAGGATTTTTTAGCAATGCAATTTTTACTTCCTGGACTGCAGAAAGGGTACCCTCGCTAGCCATCATGCCATGAGAATACAATGAACGACGGAAAACACACAAATTTATCCCTGATGCATTTGGGGTTGTCTTTACTGCTGTGTTTAATCTCCATTGGCTGAAGCCAGACCTTACAATTTAAACTAAAACCCGACTGGCTAATAACTGAAAACTTTTCTAAACAGGTAAAAGCAATGGAGAGCTGGGACATGCCTGTGAGCATGTCTAGCACAGATATCTTGGTTAAAGTACAAGGACATAGAATGTACTACGTGCCTGTAAGCACGGCATGTCTAACAGCTACATAGGATAGGGCTTAACAAAGTTATTAGCACACTTATTCTTTAACAAAAAAGGAAACTTTAAAAAGGAACTTTGCTACTTCCCACAAGCACTACAGTTAATATTGAATTGTACTCAGGATTTTTGCGAAATGAGTAGATTTTAGCTGCTCTTGCCACACAAGAAGGGTAATTGAGAGATGATGGCTATGTCAACTTGCTTCACTGTAGTAGCGATTTTACTTATGTGCATTTCATAACATGTTGTCTATGTTAAATAAACACAAAATTTATAAAGCAAAGGATATGTGGGAGATGGTTATTTGATTACTCCAAGGCGAACTCCCAGCTTCCCCACAAAAATGGTCAGGTCTGTCAACTATAGTTTGGGTTTTAAAACTCTTCACCTGAGGAAGGAGAGGTCAAGAAAAGCTGCCCAGATTTATGCTTCGCTTGCTTGAGAAATCTGAAAGTTAGTTTTTCTGTAGTGACAGGATCTCTCTGCGTTGCCTTGGTTGGTCTCGAACTCCCGGCCTCACGGGATTCTCCTGTCTCAGCCTCCCAAAGTGCTGGGATTACAGGTGTGAGCCGCCATGCCTTGCCTAGACTAGAAGTTTCAGACGTCCATAGAAGTTACCAGTGTCTTCCCTTAAAGTTCTCTTAATTCGTTCTGAAAATCTGGGGGAAGAAAAAGGAGGATGGCAGCTGCCACCATTATTTTTTGTAGAGACGAGTTTTCCTCACGTTGCCCAGGCTGGTCTTGAGCTCCTGGCCTCAAGTGATCCACTGGCCTGGGCCTCCCAAAGTGATGGGATTACAGGTGCCAGGCCCTCACATTTTATTTTGGTGTTCAAGTGGCAGAGAACCAAGAAGCTTGGTGGGAGTGAGCCGCCTTGACTCTGCTTGCTGAGTTACGAGGAGCCCATGTAGATGAACAGCTACTAAATACTTCAAGGATTACACCTTGGGGAATTGAGCCTTGGAGGACTGAGCTCCCAGGGAAGACAGGATCTTAGCAGTGCTAAGTGTGTAGATGAGATAGGTACTAAACTAGAGGGATTTTTTTTTTTCCAGCTTCTCCTGTAGAAGGTGACGTTTTCTAGGGGTGAGATGGAACTAGAAGGTGGAACTAAGGAGACTCATGACATTCGGACTCTGTGAGTCACAGACTGGGATTTTCTAAATCACCTGTTTCAATGTTTTCCCACTGTTTCCTTGATGGTAATTAATTATTAATATTTCGTTCTTGTCTTTAATAAAAATCGGTTCTAAAGTGACATGCCAGCTGGACACCGTGGCTCATGCCTGCAATGCTAGCACTCTGGGAGGCTGAAGCGGGCAGATCACTTGAGGCCAGGAGTTCCAGACCATCCTGGCCAACATGGAAAAACCTCATCTTACTCAAAATACAAAAATTAGATGGGTGTGATGGCATGCGCCTGAAGTTCCAGCTACTCGAGAGGCTGAGGCAGGAGGATCACTTGAACCCAGGAGGTGGAGGTTGCAGTGAGCCAAGATTGCACCACTGTACTCAAGCCTGGGTGACAGAGTGAGACCCTGTCTCTAAATAAATAAAGTGGCATGCCTATATGGTTGGTTAAGGAAGTGGTGGGACACCTGGGCGACAGAGCGAGACCCTGTCTCTAAATAAATAAATAAGGTGGCATGTCTGTATAGTTGGTTAAGGAAGTGGTGGGACACCTCTTCCAAATTCCATCGATCTCCTCTCCATCCAGGCCTTCCTGGGGTGTGGTCCCAAACTCTGGAACCAGCTGGCTCAGCCCACCGCAGCTCCAGTGCCATCTGGTGGTTAAACAGAGGAATGCCTTTTAACCAAAGGACCAAGAACTGGGTTAAGATTTTTTGACCTTCAAATCCGTGAAGCAGAGCATATTCATTCTCAACTGTCATCACTATTTTTAAGCGAACTTGCTTTTTTAAAAAAAAATTAGTTTGAACTAGATGAATTCCAAAACAATACCAGGTCCTAAAATCCCTAGCAGATAATGAAACAAAAGCAATGCTTTTGCTTGATGACAAAATCATAGCAAATATGTGCAGGGCAAAACCTAAACCAAACCAATGCTCTCTGAAAAACAGAGATTCGTTCGACCTGGGATTTAAGTCTCCTGAAACAGACTGAGCGTGTAGGGTGGGGCTCGCCGTATTTACTGCTGAAGCCTCAGTGTCCAGCCCTTGTGGGGGCTCCGCGGGTGTGGAGGAGACGATGAGTCATTACTAGGATATGGCTTTAAAGTGCCACAACTGATTCTGAAGCTGTTTCATAGGCAATAGGGTGCATGTGTGTGGCCTTTGTCCATGTAGTCCCCTAGAAGGCCATGTGCTTACTCCAATCATGCTGCCACTGCTTACCAAGAAAACGTCTTTGGAGCTGTTTACTGGGATTGTTTTGAATGTCTCCCGCAGTGCTCGGGAAAGACTGACCTGGAGGCAGAGCCTGTAATAGGGTTCGAGAAAAAAGAGGCTGAGGCAGGAAGACGGTGAGAAGTTACTGAAGGAGTCTCCAGGCGGGTGATGAGGGTGGGGTCATGGAGTAGAAATCGGGGTGTATTCAAGAGCTTTGGGGAGGCAGAGTGGAAGGTGTTGGTGCCTGGATATGTCTCTGATGGACAATGATGATACCTCTGACAGAAGGTGGCATGAGAAACTGATTTTGGAGAAAAGAGGAAATGTTCGCTATTAGTTGAAATATCAAGCAGGCGTTGGAAAATATGGATCTAGAGGTCAAGTGGAAGGTTGTTTTTGGAGATTGATCTGTACTTACTTATAGAACAAACATTGTAGGTACCTCTAATTCTAACGGCTTGTATCGAGTAAGCATCTGACATACTAGGGATGAGGTTAAACCTATCTATTCCTTGTCTGATATGATCCTCACGAAACAGAAGTGTAAGTACTCTACTGTCTTCCTCTTATAGATGGAGATCAAGTTTGAAAGGGCAAATTCAACACATTTCCTTCCTGCTAAAGACAAAATTAAGTGAGAGACAGGAGGAAACAAGAAGAAACAGATGAAAAATCAACATCGTTCCTGATAAAAGCAGATAGGGCTTAGATTCATGCTAGCAGTGGCTTCCTAGAACACCCGTCACCCCTGGGCATCAGAACTGCCCCTTATGGGCCTGGGTGAGTTTGCAGAGTGGACTCCACCCAGGCCGATGCCTCATTCTGGTCTAGGGTGAGAAGAAAAGGAGAAAGAGGCCTATTCCATGACTCTAGGATTTTGGCTGTCACCCGCTAGTCTGGTTACTCCTCTGTCTCTGGGCAGGAGGCCAGGAGAATTTAGGGAAAACCCCTCTCTTAGAAAGCAGAGGAATGGAGAAAGAGTGTTCCCCGCGCCTTCCCAATACGATTCAGTAACTTGCAGCGGGCACGCATGACTGCAGAGGCTGCATTCAGAAGACAGACAAGCCGCAATCCCCGGCTCAGAGGAACTCGGGCTGCTCTGCAGGCGGAGAGGGGAGGTCAGGTGTGGGAACATGGTGACTGCATCATGTAGCAGGTTGTAAAACAGAGCTAAGAGTCAGGGACCACGGAACACAGGCGGGAACTGCAGCCTGGACAGGGCAGGTGGCGCATGTGGCATGTAGTGTTGCATTTGTTGTCCTGAAGGGCACATGGGCTTTTACAGCAAGAGAAGAGAGAAGCTCATTTAGGTTGAGGCATGAGTAAAGGGATGGTGATGTGAACAGCCACCGTGGGGCTCCTGGGGTGGAAAGGGCAGGGAGAAGTTCAGGATTTCAGGGCTGGACTTGATGCTCATCACTCATTTTGGCCTTATGGTATGTGCAGTCTCTTGGTACGTTTGTGGAATCTCCTCCTTGCTTCCTACCGTAGAAGCTGAAAGCTCGCTCTCCTGTCTTCCTGGCAGTGAAAGCTCCCCAGTCAGATGCTGCTGGACTGTGGCTCAGGAACCAGGGATGCACAGGAGCACGGGCTGTGTGGAATCCACACTTTCCAGCTCAGAAGGAACCATGCATGCAGTTTCAGAGACAGCCATCACCACGGGAGGAATGTCCGGCAGAGGTGGTGGTGGCGTGAGCCTCAGGGTGTCTACCCAGTGGGCATAGGACTGATTCTGCAGGGTGTCTTTTGGACATCATTCTGGGCAACACAGGCACCATGCCTGGTTCTCTTGGCCTGCCTGAGATAGTGTGAGCTATCAACTCCCTTTCTGCTGAGACTGGTCAGAAGTGGTTTCTGTTGCTTGCAACCAAGAATTCTGGTGGGTATCCTGGTAATGGGTCCATTTGGGGCAGTGGGGATGGACCTGCAGGAGGTAGTGAAGCCAAGTGAGGTTATATTTTGACAGATGGGGATACTGGGCTCCCTGCTTCCTTGTTTGTGCCTAAAAGAGCCCATAAGCTCTGTTTCTTCCATGGAGCCTTCCTGATGTCCAATCAGTTAGTTCCATAAATTTTCATTGTATGAAAATTTCACACAATGAAATAGGGCCCAACAGTTCTTCATTCTTCCATTTCTTCATAGTTGATTTGACACTCTTGACCTAATCTGGGCAAATAAAATCCTCTCTACTGGGAATCTGGAGCTGAATGAGAGAGTTAAGTTTTCCTTAATGGCAGCATGAATGTGGAAAGCCAGGAGCAGAAGAGCTACCACGTTTCATCATGGGGACAGAGGAACCAAGAAAGCTATATCCAGAAAAGGGCAGAGATGAGACCTGGGGAGAATTCTAGTGGCTTCAGTCTTGCTTTCAAAATCTTCTTGAAAACTAGCTGCAAACCTCCCTTGGTGCCTGCGAGAACCCCTACACATCAGCTAACTTGTGTTGGTTTCTTTCTTTCTTTCTTTTTTTTTTGAGATGGAGTTTTGCTCTTGTTGCCCAGGCTGGAGTGCAGTGGTGTGATTTGGGCTAGCTGCAACCTCCGCCTCCTGGGTTCAAATGATTCTCCTGCCTCAGCCTCCCAAGTAGCTGGGATTACAGGCATATGCCACCACGCCTGGCTAATTTTGTATTTTTATTTAGAGGCAGGGTTTCACCATGTTAGTCAGGCGGTCTCGAACTCCTGACCTCAGGTGATCCACCTGCCTTGGAGTCCCAAAGTGCTGGGATTACAGGCATGAGCCACTGCACCGAGCCACTTGTGTTGGTTTCTGTTACTTGGAACCAAACTATTCCAGCTAATGCCAAAATGAAAGACTGGGGAAAAAAATGGTGGAAAACTTTACTTAGAGGACAAGGAGAGTTTCCAGCAGAGGTGTAAGGAGGAGGAGTCAGCACGGGCAAAGGACTGCTGGAGGCCAGCTTATGGGTGAGCAAAGAGCAGGGCAGACCTGAGCCATGGTGGCAGTAGCGGTGGTGAACGAGATGCTGACAGGTCTGAGAGGGTTAAGGCGAGGGCAACATTAGGAACAGGCAGCATTGGGGATGACCTCCAGGTTTCTCGCCTCCATGGGCATCCAGGAAGAAGACTATGTATACAAATCTCCCAAAGCTAATCTCTCAGGGCTTCTGAACTACAAGTTTGTTTGTTTTAAAGACTGGATCTCCCTCTGTTGCCCAGCCTGGGATGACACAATCATAGCTCATTGCAGCCTTGAACTCCCTGGGCTCAAGCAATCTTCCTTCCTCAGCCCGAGAAGTAGCTAGGACTACAGGTGCGCACCACCACACTTGGCTCACTTTTAGTTTTTTTGTGGAGATGGGGTCTTGCTCTATTGTCTGTGTTGGTCTTAAACTCCCAGCCTCAAGCAATTCTCTGGCCTTGGCCTCCCAAAGCACTGATATTACAGGTGTGAGCCACCACGCCCAGCCCTATCCTATAAATTTGGATGGGTTCTGGCAACTTCCTGGAGGTCGGCCGATTGCTGGTTGCTGCAGGTGAGTTTATAAAGCAGAGCTGAATTCCTAGGAGACAGGTTCCAAGATGCTTGTTTCAAGAGAAGCCTCCCTTCTGCAGGAAGAGAAGACCCAAGAGTCAGGGCTGGAAGATGTGGACTCTCTCTGTGAACTTCAGGGCATCAAGGCCTGCAGCGCGACTATGGACCACGGCGTCAACATCACCCGGCTCTGCTGAAGGGGATTTGCCTTTTAATGCAGGTGGTGTGCATGCACGTAGAAGTTTGGGAAACACTGCTGGAGCCTCACCCAGGAGCTGCCTATATATGAAGGAGAAGCTTGTTTTTCTCCTGGCTTTCCCCTGCTCTCCAGATGGCTTGATTAATATTCTCCTCCCTGCAGAGGTCTTCCTGTTCTGAAGGCAGCAACCGGCCCTTCCTTCGATCACTCATGATATTAACAATTTGTCCGTTATTTGCAACCAGTGAAAAAAGCCTTCTCAAAACATGGCCTGAAACTCATGGGGCATATGTGATAACTTACTCAAACCAACCTGATACTTATTTAATTTCCCTGCATAGTCCACTCCAAAGAGTTTTTAAAAAGTAATTTTCTGAAAACTTTGGATAGGCCATTTGTTGCACTATAAGACTTTCTCCCCAGAGGGATGTGTGATTATAACTGGAATGAGAAAGCTCTGTTATTAGAAATAATATTTGGTCCTTGAAAGCTCTAAAGGCGTTGGGTGGAAGGGGGAATGTCGAGCGGGCAGGGGAGCCGGGGTGAGGGAGGGGAGGACAAGGGCTCTCGCTGTATCCACAGTGGCCATGTTTGTGCTTTGACAAAGGGTCAGAAAAACCCAAGGAAAAATCAAAGTTCAGAAAGGCTCAGGTTCTTCCAGAACTTTGCTGTCCAGTATGGTAGCCACTAGCTATGTGAAGCTATTAAAACTGGAATTTAAATGAGCTAAATTGAAATAAAAGTAGATATGCAGTTCCTCAGTCACCCTAGCCACTTTTTTGTCATCACAGAAAGTTCTGCCAGACAGTGCTATTCTAGAAAGTCACATAGGGCTGCAAGACAAGCTTGTCTAACCTGCAGCCCGCAGGCCACATGTGGCCCAGGATGACTGTGAATGCGGCTCAGCACAAATCCGCAAACTTTCTTAAAACATTATAAGATTTTTTTGGCCATTTTTTTAAAGCTCATCAGCTATTGTTATTGTTACTGTGTTTTATGCGTGGCCCAAGACAATTCTTCTTTCAATGTGGCCCAGGGAAGCCAAAAGATTGGACATCATTGCTGTAAGACGTACTGATTACTAAGTTGTAGTAATTTATTTCTGGTTCAGAACTGCACTGTATATGCCAAGAGGGGCCTCCAAGTCCGGATGGTCTTCCCTGAGGATGGGTGGGTAAGTGTGCCTTTTTACTCTGCCATGCTTTGAAAACAGTCAATAAAATAGCAACACTGTGGCCATTGCCTCTGTGGAATTTATGGAGCTGTAGGCCACATAGTGAGCTCAAAACCAGACCCCCAGCTTTCTTGCCTGCCTCGTGCCACACTGGACAAGTGGTAAAATCTTGGTCTCTTTGTACAAGACAGTGTCTGTCACCACCTAGCAGGGCGCTGGTGGGCAAGTGAGAAAATGCAGCTGTGAACTGCACACAGGACTTAAAGGATGATAACCTTTCTGAGGCTGGGCGCCGCGGCTCCCAACACTTTGGGAGGCCAAGGTGGGGGGATCACTTGAGCCCAGGAGTTCAAGACCAGCCTGGGCAACATAGTGAGACACTGTCTTCACCAAAACTATTAAAAGAAAACCAAAACCTTCATGAACCCTCATTTAGTTAAATAAAACAGCAACAACAAAATTAAACAACAGCAGAAAATATACTCCTGTCTCCTGTCCGCCTACATTTCTGATGATGTGCATATTACTCGCTCTAGGGGAAAAATCACTGGTGTATGTGGCAGAGGTAAGTTTTTGTTAGTTTGTTAGCTTGTTTGTTTTGACAGAGGGTCTTGCTCTGTTGCCCAGGCTGGAATGCAGTGGTGCCATCACAGCTCACTGCAGCCCCTACCTCCCAGGCTCAAGCGATCCTCCCACCTCAGCCTCCAAGTAGCTGGGACTACAGGTGCATGCCACCATGCCCAGCTAATTTTTTCTTAAATTTAATCTAATTTTTTAGAGACAAGGTCTGATTATGTTGCTCAGGCTGGTCTTGAATTCCTGGGCTCAAGTGACCCTGTCATGTCAGTCTCTCAAGGTGCTGGGATTACAGGCATGAGCCACAGTCCTTAGTTTATAAGTTTCTTTTAAAAACTGGATTAGAATATGAGGTGTACAAGTTTAATACTGCTTTTGAGATTTAATTTTAATTGGCTTGAAACTAACCTTGAAGCAGCCTGTTTTACATAACAAAATCTTAGTTTGGCAGCTTAGCAAAATGACAGTTTAGACACAAAGGTATTTGCATTCTTATATAGCTGCACATTTCACATAAGGAAGGGTCTCCACTTAGGAAATGTATCTGTTTCCTGTCTGACATCCAAAGCATCCTGGCCCCTGCAGTTTCTTCTGTGTCAGTGAGTGGAAAGCTTTCTTCCTTTGACTCTTCTGGCCAGTACCATTGATTGGTTCCCCTTGTGCAAGTAAAACAGCATCTGAGTTAACTTGAATTTTTTGCATTGGTCTTTGAAAGTATATTTCAACATATTTCAAACTCAGCTGAGATCACATCTTGTAGATATCGTGTGAACACAAATACAAACTTCTGAGGGCCGCTGAAGGGGAAGACATAGATAAGGAATGCCTACGTTAGGATCAACATTCCAGAAAAGGTTAAGACGGAGCACAGTTGAGTCCTGCTTCTATAGCCCCACACGTCTCAGTCTTGCACCTGCTTCACCATCTTGTGGCTGGGGCTATGGGGGTCACTGCCAGAGTCACGTCCTCCTGACACTGTTACAAACAAGCCCTGAAAATGATGATACATCTGAAAATCTGGGCACTTTCCAGAAGTACATAAAAGAGATTGTTCATTGTATTTGAGTCAATGTGGAGTTCACCATCTGGCCCAGGGCCTCTCCTACGTTTGAAAATAAGCTTAGAGTAAGCTTATAAACCTTGATTTCTCTACATTTTCTCAAATACATGATTAGGGCATACATTATCACCTCACTGAGCTGACAAGAAGCAGGAGCCCGGCTCTGGGGCTGACAGCACAGCTGAGACGGAGGGGAGCAGGGCAGAAGAAACCCATCAAACCCGGCAACACGAAATGCAATTAGAATACCTGGGAGAGGCCGGCACAGTGGCTCGCACCTGTAATCCCAGCACTTTGGGAGGCTGAGGTAGGCAGATCACTTGAGCTTGGGAGTTTGAGATCAGCTTGGGCAATGTGGTGAATTCCCATCTTTACAAAAATTACAAAAAGTAGCCAGGTGTGGTGGTATGTGCCTATAGTCCCAGCTACTGAGGAGGCTGAGGTGGGAGGATCACCTGAGCCCAGGAGTTTGGGACCAGCCTAGACAACATAGGGTGACCCTGTCTCTACAAACAGTTAAAACGTTTGCTGGGTGTGGTGGCACACACCTGCGGTCCTAGCTACTCGGGAGGCTGAGTTGGGAGGATTGCTTGAGCCCAGGAGTTCAAGGTCGCAGTGAGCTATGATTGCACCACTGTACTCCAACCTGGGCAACAGAGTGAGACCCTGCCTAAAAAAAAAAAAAAGAATACCTGGGAAACACTCTTTGTTCTTTAAGTGAGCAATTCCACATTTAGGGATTGATCTGGAAGGGAAATTCATTGTTACTGCATTGTGATTACGAAAGGCAGAAACGACTTAAACGTCCTTCAGTGAATTAAACTCATGGCAACACCCACGAGACGGAGGACTGTGCTGCCCCCACCCTCAGGGTGAGGCTGCCTCCCTCGTCATCCCTACTCCAGGCTAGTCTCCCCATGCTCTCACTGGGTCCTCTCCATTCTCTCCCTTGTCCAAATCTGGCCAGGCTGGCTTCAGCCCACCCTCTGCCCAGAACCCCGTGAAAGGACAACCCTAATCTGTGCTGAGCTTCAGTCCATGGCTTTCACGTCATGTGGTTTCTTCCTGTGTCACGTCTCGGCTCTTTACCTAGATTATAAGCTTCTTTAGACCACGCCTTCTGCTTATCCGCCCAGAAAGGGGACCGCTGGCTCAGCCTCTCTCTCCGTCTCCGTCTCTGTCTCTCTCCCTTTTGTCCCCCAGCATGTCTGGCCCCAAAACATCAGGCCTCCTTGGCAGTCTCCATCCCCAGCGCCCACACAAAGGATGCCCCTTAACTCTGGAAATTACGTTACCTTTGCTGCTCCACACAGCAGGGAATGGGAAGAGGGTAAGACGGTGAGGGGGAACTTCTCAGAAACAAGGATAAGCTCTGTTCTCAGAGTCAGAAGTCCTGGATTGGAGTCCTGACTGTCATTTTTAGGCTGTGTGACTTGAGACAAATTACATGGCATCTCTGACCTTGACTGCCCTGTGTGAAGTACAGCTGTTACTGCTCAAGTAAAGAGGATCATGCATCAGGTTGTTTGTCTCTGAGCCCCCAAGTGCCTGCACCTGAAAAGCTTGAATATCACCCATGCCCTTCATGATACTGGGCCGTATTTCATAGAGAAAGATACCAGGGTGAGCCTCACACCAGATTCAGGGCCACGAGTTCGGTTGTTTTGACCAAAACTTGGTACTTGGAGAGGAAGAGGGGAGTTGAGCGCCTGAAGACTCATCATTTTGAGTCTCAGACGTCCTTGGCATCAGTTTATGTCTCATAGCTGGCTCATAGCTGTGCTTGGTGAAACAGAACCATAACTCAAATGGGTCGCTCTGCAGTATTTAAAAAAAATCAACAGGAAGAGCTCGTGTGGCCAGATGAGTGTGGATGCACATTTCAGTTTTAGTTTTCACCCATTTAACAGACGTGTTCTGAAAGCCAGTCCGGTAAAACATGTTTCTGCCCCTGGACAGTCAGCTGGGTGATGTCCCTTCCCGCCTAGTGCTGACCTGGGTGCAGTGAGGGTGGCACTTGTCATCCCCTGGTTCGGTCAGCGGAGTGGAAAGAGCTTTGAGTTCCTGCAGGCTTTACCATGAAGGAGCTGTGTGACCTTGGACAGGTTACATCCCTTTGCCGAGCTGTAGTCTCCTCACTATAAAGGGGGGCCCTCCTTTACCAGGGCTCGAGAAGGTGAAATGGAAAGCATCTAGGGCCATTCCTGGCACACAGCAGGCCTTCAGTTGGTGGTAGGCATTACTGCCATTTAAAACATTCAGACACGGAAAACAGAAGCAGACCACTGTTACGCCGGGTTTTCTGTTACAGCTGAACTAAATTCCAACGAATACACTTACTTTACAGATAAATTCCACACTTCGGAAAGGAATCCAAAGTTATAAGCTCCACATTTCCTACACATGGCGTAGCCTCCAAGCCTGTTTAATATTTTAGCAAAATCACCAGCACTCTCTCAATGGATGCTCTCTGCAATTTTTCACAGTCAGTCTTCAAAGCCCATGTTAAGAAGGTGGCGTGTCTAAGTCCTGGCCAGTGGAACAGAACAGGAATGATGAGTGCAAGAGGCATATTCTTAAGACGGGAGAGGCTGCACCCTCCTTCTTCCCTCCTGCCGGCTAGAGACAGACACTAGCGGCTGTGACCCTGCGGCCACTGTACCTGCCACAGGGAGACACTGAGAAGGGAGGCCGGGCATGGGGGAGGACAAGACAGCAGGGGCCCGGGTCCCCCACACCAGGGAGCGCCGCGCCAGCCTGGGTCGACCATCTCCGGCCTTTCTGAATGTGCCAAGATGACCCTAAAGAGCACGGTCATTTCCCCAGCGCAGACCTTGACATTTCTGGTGGTGGAGCCAGGCCTTCGGGAGCGCCTGATGCGGCTGGGCCAACTGAGAGTCACGGAGAGAAGCAGGCATAGGAAACACTCCAGCCACGGTTACTTTTCATGTAAAGTAAAACTCTTTATTAAATAACAGTAAACGTCCAGAGAAAGACTTAATGACTACCTTTGTGTTTATAAAACTGTGTTTTATAAAACTTGATGTAACTATGGTCAAGATAAGATGATATTTAAAAAGATAAAAGCACCAAGGCACAAGGTCAGCACAGAGAGTGTTGCTGATTAAGGGAATCGTGTCATCCCCAAGGGTGGTATCTGGCAGTGTGCCCCCGACTCTGCCCTTGACCCTGGACTGCTTAACATTCCAAGCATTAACTTGTATGAACGCCTCAAAAGCACACTTACTACATTCAGGGGTGATTTGAAACTGGTCGGGAGGGCTCTTGTTTTGAAAAATATTGAAAGACGCAAAAAATATTTTGACCAAACAGAGTGATGAGTTGAATGTAACAGTATGAAATGAGATAACGACAAATAGAAGAATCTGACTGATTTGGCGCCTAGACACCAATGGCCTCTGTATAAGACTAGCAGGGGAATTGTGTTCAGTTGTGAACTTTTTGGGAAACAGAACAATCAGAGTGAAGAGATGGGGGTGGTGGCTGGGCGGAGAGCTGGTGGGGTGCGGGAAAGTGGCGTGTGAGAGCCCCGTGGTAGGTGCATGGGGCTGCCATAACGCAGTGCTGCACATGGCAGGCTTCAACAATGGACTTTATCGTCTCTGTTTTGGAGGCTGGAAGTCCAAGGTCAAGGTGTCATCAGGGTTGGCTCTTCAGGGCTGTGAGGGAGAACCTGTTCCTTGCCCCTCTCCTGGCTTGGGTGGTTCGCCGGCCATCTTTGGCGTTTTTTGTAATGTAGTTCCATCACCCTAGTCTCTCTTTTCATCTTCCCATGGGATCTCCCTGTGCGCTTGACTCTACCCACAGCTTCCCTTTGTTACAAGGACACCAGGTGTATCGGATTAGGGCCCACTCTAATGACCTCATTTTAGTTTGCTCATCCGCAAAGACCCTATTCCAGTTAAGATCACATTCACAGGTACTGGGTTAGGGCTCTAACATTTTTTTTGGAGAAGACACAGTTCATCCTGTAGCACGCCCTTTCCCGATTTGAAAGGCTGTCACATACAAGAGGCTTAATGTTCTTTCATGTGACCCCAAGGAAGAGAAGCGAGGCCAGGGAGGCCAATTCCGGTCCAGCAAGAAGACCTCAAAGGATTAACTCATTGTTTGCTGTGTAGCTCCAGGCTTCTTTCCTCTCTCACTTGTGCCCAACAGCCATTTTTCCCCTCCTGCCCCCAAATAAGCAAAAACAAAGATTCAGATAAACCACTGACCATATATTTAATAATCTGTCATCTAAACTGGGACACTTCTGAGAGTGGTAACAGTGGAGGCGGTGAAAGCAGTCCAGCAGGACATACATTGACTAAAGACTATATAAAGGGGTAAGAACTTATCTGCTTTCCATTATCACCATGCAGCAGCAATCAGCAATTCTGAACTGTGTCAGTGATAACCTACCCCTCCTTAAAAAAAATCTTCTATTGGTTTAACTCCTAAACAACTGCTGTGGTTACTATTGTGTTAATATACAGGTAAGCTTCAAATTAGTTTGTTTTAATTGCTTACCTTTTTCACCAACGTGGTGAAACGCTGTCTCTACTAAATATGCAAAATTAACCAGGTGTGGTGGTGCGCACCTGTAGTCCCAGCTACTCAGGAGGCTGAGGCAGGAGAATCAGTTGAACCTGGGAGGTGGAGGTTGCAGTGAGCCAAGATCGCACCACTGAACTCCAGTCTGGGCAACAAGAGCGAAACTCTGTCTCAAAAAATAAATAAAAATAAATAAATCCAGGAGATCTCCCCTGGGGGTTGGAGACATGAGCTGCTCACTAAGCCTGATGACTGAATAATTATGAATTTATTCTCAAAAAGCAAAATGTGTGTAGCACATGCCAGGGGTCAACTGTATAACTGGCTGTTTGTCTAATTAACTCCCATGTAAAATGTGTTTATTTAGTAAAAGGTAAGAAATTAGGCTGGGTGCTCTGGCTCATGCCTGTAATCACAGCACTTTGGGAAGCTGAGGTGGGCGGATCACCTGAGGTCAGGAGTTTGAGACCAGCCTGGCCAACATGGTGAAACCCCGTCTCTACTAAAAATACAAAAATTAGCCAGTTGTGTTGGTGGGTGCCTATAACCCCAGCTCTTTGGGAGGCTGAGGCAGGAGAATGGCTTGAACTTGGGAGGCAGAGGTGACAGTGAGCTGAGATTGTGCCACTGTACTCCAGCCTGGGCCACAGAGCGAGACTCCATCTCAAACAAAACAAGACAAAACAAAATGAAAAACAACATTAAGCTGCCATTTGCAATCATCAGATTGAAAGAGTTAAAGTCCAACAATATCAAGGATTGATGAGGATAAAAAGAAAATTGGCAATCTCATCCACTGAGGGTGAAAGAAAGTAATTTGGTAGAATTTAGTGAAATGGGTGTATTCTGTGAGGCTCAACAACTCTGATTCAGCATTTGTACACAAGAGAAATTCTTCAACTTGTGCACAAGGAAAAGTGTACAAGGTTAGAAACGACTAAACTGTTCTAACCTTTCCCTACTCCGTGGGCCATGCTCCCATGTAGGAGATAGCTGCAAACTCTTCCAAGAATTTCCCCATGAAATTATAGGCATGAGGTAACTTTTAGCCTCTGTAGGTGGAAAATCTTTCTGAACATCAGATATTGTAAGTGGTGTTGATTTCTTCTCAGCTTCTGCTAAACTAACAGCAGCTCAATAAAACGTTTTTGAGGCCTTATGAGAATGTCAGAAGTGTCTGTATATTCCATATCTCTATGAGTGATGAAATCATTGACATTCCTTTCTTGAAATGTCATATTTAATGAGATCAAGTCTAATCTTTCAGGGGCATGAGAGAAGGAGCTCAATGGGTGGGCTCTGTTGCCAGATTGCCTAGCTTTGAATTCTGATTCTCCTGCGTCAGTTTTAAACACCTCTGTCTTCAGGTTCCTTGTTTGTAGAGGTAGGTGATGATGGTGATGATACGGATGGTACTGAGTGAGGCAAGACACACTTAAAAGGGAGAGCATCACTACATACACGTCGGCTCTCACATTTATTAAGTTTAGATTCTTAATGCCCATGATGGGCAGGTGCTTCAATGTTTTGATGTGTGTTTTATTAAAAGAAGGTGAAACTCAACAGGGACTGTGGAAAGAGGGACCTACCCCTGATGGGATGAGTTCCTCAATGTCCCTACAGACCTGGGCCCACATCCCTCCTCCTGCCACACGGGTGCCTCTGCTGTCAGAATCAGCAGCATTGACCAGCGACGGCCAAGTCACTGCCTGGCTACCTGCTCTCCCGCCTGGCAGAGCTCAGAGGCTGCAGTTCCACACATGGCCACGTGAGGGTGATGCCAGGGGAGTGCTGGTTTATGGGGCAGCCACAGCCTTTGGGTGTGGGGGTCGAGGGGATGGCTGCACCACTGACAAGGAGTCCAGGCTGCTGGACCAAAGAGGCATATTGGGATACAATCTCGCACAGGAGCTTCAGAGGTTTGGTGGGTGAAGGGAATCCCCAGCTAGGGCTCCCCAGCCAGGCCCTTGGGACAGTAACCCTCGGGACAGTAACCTGTAGGAGGCTCGGCGACAGATGTTAACTCTTTAGTTACTGGATTGTAGGCAGGTGCAGGAGCCCCGGGGAAAGGCTGAGGTGGCAAGGCCATTCACCAAAAATCAAAGCACCAACCAGCACAGCTAGGCACTACACAAACACAGATCCCTTGTCATGGGTCTGTAATAAAAGCTGAAAAGGCATGATTATAGCAGGCCATGCCTCGAAGTAATGTTCCCAGTGAAAATGAAGAACTCTTTGTTTTTTTTTGAGATGAAGTCTCACTCTGCCCAGGCTGGAGTGCAGTGGCGTGATCTTGGCTCACTGCAGCCTTCACCTCCTGGGTTCAAGTGATTCTCCTGCCTCAGCCTCCCGAGTAACTGGGATTACAGGTGTGCATCACTACGCCTGGCTAATTTTTGTATTTTTTAGTGGAGACGGGGGTCTCACCATGTTGGCCAAGTTGGTCTCAAACTCCTGGCCTCAAATGATCTACCTGCCTTGGCCTCCAAAAATGAACTCTTAACTCAAGGTGGCATGGGCACGAACACAGTTATTACTCTTTATACTTCTCTGTACTAAATTAAAAACATTCTCAAGAGACAGTTTGGATCATCCAAAGCATTTTTGAAAGACTTGAGTATATCTTTGAAAAATCAGCATAAACAAAGAAAACTACTAAAATGTCACTTGGCAACAGTAGCATTCTTTAGCAAAATTGCAAATTATACATATTTTACCTTCCAAATTCCTCATTCCAGTTCCTGTGCATGGCCCCTGCCCTGCTATCATGTCCCTGTGGCTGCTGCTGTTCCCCGTGGTGTAAATGCCGCCACTAGTGAGTTTCCTGTACAAAAAGGTGTGCTGCGACCTCTTCCTCACTCACCTGGCCTTCAGCTATTTTATTTTTGATTTGGGCCTCAGCATTGTTCCTTCCCTGAAGACGATCAAAGGACCTGCATACATCCAAAGTTTTGCTCTGAGATAGCAAAGACTTCTTCTTGCCTTATGATTTTATAGAAGCTGCTTTTCAGAAACAAAAGTCAAGATGCCAGATTTACTGAGGCTTAGCAGCTTGTAGCCCTGTTTTAAACACAAAGTAAAAATGAAATCAAATTGGCCAATTTATTATCTGCTGACTAAATTATGTCTTTAAATGTAATACCTCCAATTTGATATTAAATAACAAGTGAATACATTGTCTCAGTCCAAAAAGGATCAGAGATGATATCAAATGAGATGATTTGTGAGCAAAAGATAACAGGAGTCATAAAATAACAAAATTACTTCATGTCTCTTACTTCATGTTCGTGTTCCTTGTAAACAATAGCAGACTCCCTTTTCCCCACCCCATTTTTTCCATTTACTTGTCTCCTCCATAGTTTGAATATTTTCAAAGCTGTACAATTCCTGCTTAAAGAAATGAACAACTCGTGGTGGAATTTCAGGTGCAGACACTCAGTTTCGGACAGGTCATCCTGTCCAACATAAAATGACTCGCATTATCTTTTGCTCACTGAATCATGTCATTTGATATTCTCTCTGATCTTTTTTGGACTGAAACAATGTATTCATTTGCTATTTATTATCAAGTTGGATGTAATACATTTCAAGATATAATTTAGTCAGCAAATAATAAATTGGCCAATTGAATTTCATTTTTACTTCTTGTTAGAACGGGGCTACCAGCTGCTAATCTGCAGTAAATCTAGCATCTTGACTTTTGTTTCTGGAAAGCAGTTTTTATAAAATCACAGTCAAGAAGAAGTCTTTGCTATTGCTGGCTGCTGTAGGTGGACAGGATTGTGCCTCTGGGAAGCGAGAGGGCTGGTATTGATAACTGAGCATCAGTGCAGCTGCAGACCAGGGTTGGGGACAGCCGGGAGGGAGGGCAGTGGCACGTGTTGAGGTCATGGAGGACACGCAGGGCAGGCTTGAAGCTGGAGGGACATACTTTGCATACCTTTTTTGTATACCTCCAGTATACAAAGGAGGGACATCCTTTTCTGGATCCTGTTAGTGGTGAAGCTCTGAGTGTCCTTGTCACCGATGGCATGGTACAGACCACCTGGTCAGGGGACAGCCCTTGCATTATTAGGTTTCCAGGGGGCTCAGAGGCCTTAACGCTTTCTTTGGAGGATCTCTCTGCCACTGCCCGTGATAGGCTAGATCAGCTGCTCTGCTGCTTGGTTTTTCTGACATCTCTCCTTTGGCCCCCTCCACCTGGTACTGCCACCTCCTTTCCTCTTCCTGATAGGCTTCTAGAAACCTTCGAAGATGATTCCTCCTGCAGCATTAGTATTTTAAAGCGAGACAGTGGAGCAGACACTCTAACCCAAAGAATAAAATGAAAACTACTCTGTAACAAGCACCCACTGTGTATCAGGAGCTTGCACAAATGTTGCCTTATTTAATCTTCACTACAACCCTGCAAGGTTTTGCTTCCCTAATTAACAGATAGGGAAGTGGAGGCCTGGGGGTTTAGGGAGGCACAGTCAAGCTGTCAAGTTCACAGGGCTGGAGGCTCTGGTGGGGCTGGACTTGAATACACATTTGGCAGAGTCTCAGTCCCTAGGCCCCCCCTCCTGACATCGCCCCCTCCCCTCCCATCCTGCTGCAGGGTCTGGGCCCAGAGCCCACCCGGGAGGCGGGACCCTTGCCCCTGGCCTGCGCCTAGGCTGCCGTGGGTGGCAGAGGAAAGGCCCTCTGGTCCAAGCTGCCCTTCTGTGGCTGGAACAGGAAAAGACAAAGCTCCCATTTTAGAACTGCAGTCTGTCTCCATGTCTCTAGTTGCTGAACCACCGGGAGGAAAAGCATTTGAGGCATTTCCAGGGGAAATGGCAGCCAACAAAAGTGCTGTTGGGTGGTATTCTAGTTAATTGCAGGAAGGCGGGCAGCCCTCCAGGATATTACCTTTCTTGGGCTGGAAAGTGTTTCTTTGAAAAACGTTCTGGTTCAGCCGAGGCCTCCTAAGTTTTCGCAGATTTGCTCGTTCATAACTTTGAGGAGAGTCACCAAGTCGGTCCTTTGAGGGGGCAGGGAGGGGGTACGGTGGAGGCAGCATCGCTGGGAGGGAACCACTCCGATGACAACTCTTTGCTAAATGATGGCTGGAAAACACGGGATTATATTTCCCCCGGTATAAATTCCTAAAGGGGTCATTCCCCCAAGGCCTGCCTCCCCCAGACAGAAACAGAATCTGTGACCCTGAATGAAATGTCTCATGCCCTCGCGAAGGGAAGAGGGCAGGAAATGAAGAGAAGGGATCGCTCTTCTTAAACACACCTTTTTTTTTTTTTTAAACACTGAAAAGAAAAGCATTTGCAAAGGTGCATGAATCCAAGCGCGTTGCTCCTGACACATCAGTTTTGCATGCGCCTTTGCCTTTTTGGAATGTTTTCAATTCTTGGCAGCCTTGGGAGGCGAGCAAGGCCTCCATCCGTCTCTGCACCTGAGAGGTGAGGACGCTGAAGTTAAATGGCTTACCCTGCAGGTCATCCCACTGGTGAGACACGGATCTGGCACATTCCATCAGTTTGTCGTGGCCACAGATTCCCGGGCACCTCCTCTGTGCCCAGCCCAGGACTGTGAAAAGGACACCGAGGTGGCCACTGTCTAGCTGTGGATACACACGCCTCATTTAAGTAGAACGGTGCAGAGCAGCCCAACAGGTGGTACAGCACTTCAACCTGAAGCTGACCTGCAGCTCTGTGCCCGGCTGCCACAAGCGGGTTGGAGGGGAGCACAGGCGGCACTTCTTGAACAGCTGCTGAGATGGTGGACCCCTGCATGGGGTTCTTTCCACCAGACCTCACTGAAATCTATGTGCTGTTCCCCAAATGGGACATTTTAGTTACTGCTGCTGATGGCACGTTTTATATCTGCTAGTTATTATAAATGCAAAGATACAGAAATAGGAAGTAAAAGATCCAAGCGTCATTTCCTTTACTCCTGGCAACCCCAGTTGGCCCACAACCCAAGATGAACACAGTTTGATATGTTGGGGTGTCTCTTTTGGACACTCTCTTATGCATACAAGCTGTATGGGCTCTGCCCTGCCTGCCTCCTCCACCCTACTCTCTGCTCAGAAGCTGACCAGTGTGCACTGCATCAAAGGGCTCGGCCTCTGTGGGGGACGGGAGATGCGGCTGGGAGATTCTTTTCGCTAGCTCCCTATGTGCCAGGTCAGGCCCTGTGGTCAGAGGCTGGTGGCAGCCCCCTGCTGGGAGTCACAGCTCCTGTCAGGTGGCCCCTTCACACATTTTCCCTCTCTGGATTCCCATAACGACCTCCTCCCTTTACCCCTCAGCCCTGGGGATGGTTACTGGTCCCCCTTCCCTTGTTGATTTCCTTAAACTCTATAAGAAAACTCCTTTATTAAGCTTGTTTCAAGTCTCCCCACCCTACGTTTTTCAGAATCTTGCCTGACAATAAGCACATATGTTGTTTTGTAATCTGCATATATATAAATGTATGTGTGTGTGTGTGTGTGTGTATGTGTAAAAACGAGTTACTATAAATAAATATTCTGTAAAGTCATGAAGTCCTGGGGGGCCTCAGATAAACCCTTAGAAGTATGTTACTGTATCACCACTTTATTGATTAGGAAACAGGCTCAGAGAGGGTGGGTAATCTGTTCATAGTCACAAAATAAATGCAGGAGTGGCCATCCTAAGGTCAGTGTGGTATCTCACAGCATTCTAGTGGGTGGATATAGATTATTTATGTAATCAGTCCCCCTGTGGATAAACATTTATTGTTGTATTCAGTTTTTCTCTTTGATATCAAGGCATCTCCAAACACAATACATGACTTCTTCTGGAAGCCTGAAGCAGGCACGGAGGGTGAGGCTGAGCCAGCTCTGAGATCTGGGGCAGGCCCTTCTGCTTCTCCCAGCCTCGATTTCCCCGGATGTCTACTGGGAATAGCACAGACCATTGGCCTTTGAGGCATGTGAGAGCCTGAGATTCTGCCGAGGCCTGGTTTTTGAACAGGGGCTGTCCTGAGGCTGGAGTGTGGGCAGCGGTCAGCTGGCCACCAGGGAGGTGGCTGACAACAGGGCGCTCTCGCCCCCACGCGGCTTTTGTAAGGGACCACCCTCCCAGGCACACCCCATCCTGCTCATGAGCTGCGGAGACATTCGCTTTTGCAGGAAGCATGAAAGAGAAAACCAGCTGTTAGTACTAGAATTGAAACAAAGAGAAAATGAAGGTTCTGAGAAAGTGACTGTTCTTAGAATCAAGAAGTGCTATGGGGGAAACGATGTGTTCTTTGGGCATTTAGAGGAGGAAATAGGTCAATCCGCGAGGCGGTGCTTGCCACTGCGAGCTGGGCTAGCTGCCTGCGCCCTCAGCTCTGTCCAGGTCCCTCTTCCTTCTCATTCTTGAAGGCTATGCGGGGCCCAGGCTCCAAAGAGGACAGATGCAGTGGCCACTTGTCTTTCCCTCTCCAAGGACCCAGAGCCCTCAGCTCCAGCAGCATCTCCAGCCAGCTGTCAGTCTGCAGCCGACATCCCCAGGGCTACAGGGTTGGGCCAACTGGCCTCTCCTCTGCGGCTGATCAGGTCCCGAGCTTCCTTAGGGCTGCAGGCAACGGGAGTCGCGCAGGGAATCTGGGATGAGGTGCATTGGGTGGCCAGCAGGTGTCACTGCTGCCCCAGAGACGGCCGGCCACGGGCCGCAAGACACGGGGAGCCGGAACAAACGGCTTTGTTCCCTCTTCACAGGCTCTACCTTACAGCAGGGTTAGGAGCCTGTTTCCCTGCACTTCTGCCTAGGGAAAGGGGTAAAGCCCTTCTCCTCCTTCCCTTCAGAGGACCCCATGGAGGCCTGCTGGGCTGCGCCCTCCCTCACTGGCCTGGCCAGGGCTCGTGGGAGCACCCAGCAGCTGGGGCTCCTGGGCACCCAGTGCCCACCAGGCTCTGCCCTGGGAGCTGTGGGGCTCACAGCCCTATGAACTTCATACTCCTGCAGGGGCATGGGACAACTTGAAGGGGAATTGGTCGGTGTGACAAAGCGGGCCCCAGCCTGAGTCTGGCACGCTTCCTCCTCCTTCCTGGCTGCCTCTCCTTACTCCGAAGGCGTCCCGGATGGTCTTGCCCAGGTTGTCAGTTGCTCCTCTGAGTGATGGGTGAAGAGGAAGCAGCTGCCGTGTGTGGGGCTGTAGGGGGACCAGCTGTTCTAGTTTGCTCATCACTGAGGAGTTTCCGGATGCACGACTTTGGTGCTAAACCCAGAAAGTCCTGGGCAACCGAAAACAAGTCGGTCATTCGGGCGGGGTACCAGCTGCTTTTCAGGCTTCCCCTTGCAGAAGCCACAGTGGTGGTCGTGTTATCTACCCATTGTAAAGAAGAAACCAAGGTTGGAAGAGGCTAAACAAGCTGCCCAAACTCTCCAGATGGGGAGGGAAGAATGGACGTTTGAATTTAGGACCACCGGACCCATGCTGTTTCTCCTGGATGCCTCTGAGGGTGACAGATGAGAAGCGGTCTTCACCGGTGCCAATCTGTGATGCCCAAACGGTAGGCAGCTGTGGGCCGTGGGCATGGACAGTTATGCTGTGTGCTGTGGTGGTCGCCTGAACTGGGGCAGCAGCCCAGGAGCCCCTTGAGGGCATGGAGGTCTGAGGGGGACAGCACGTTGGAAACGAGAGATGTGGGGGCTGTTAGGACCCCGTGCTCAGAGCACAGGTAGCAGAAAAGCACACACTGGGCCAGGCCAAGGGGGCACAGCCAGGCTGACAGGGCTTGGAAGGGAGCTACCACTGCCAAGAAGGCCCTGATACCTGCAGGTCCCTCCTCCACGGCCCAGACGCTTATCTAAAATATCTTTTCGGACAAGGACCAAACCCCTAAGCCTGGTGAGCCCAGACCTGGCAGTGTGTGGCTGGCCTGAGTGGAGGCTGCGTAGGCAGAAGCAGACGCTGGTGGAGGTTCACTGAGGCCTCCTTTGCCAGGTGGGCAGTGATAGCATCGGCCACCTCCACAGGGGCATGAAATGGTGTCAGCTTCTGACAGGCGCTGGAGGGACATTCAGCCTGAGCATGGAAACCTAAATGAAGGGACCTGCAGGGCCCTCGATTCATTGGGGAAAATTCACTCTTATAGCAGCCAGGCAGCTGGCAGGCTGGATGCTGTGCTCAGGGCTACTATTACAGAGAAGCCCCAGCCCTCCAGTGCCTACAGAAGAAAGCAACCAGCCCAGCAGCAGACAGGCCCCTCTGCAAGTCGCTGTGAGGATGAGTGACAAGGTTATCAAGGCGGCTGGTCAAGGCACCAGATGGCTACCCCCAGGATCTGCAGGTCCGCCGGGCAGGGCTGCTGCTGCCTTGACAGGGAGAATTAGGAAAAAGTACCCTCTCTGAATGGGCACAGCCTTCAGCTGCACAGCTTTGCAAGTGGAGTTCATTCCCCACTAACCTCCTTAGTTGGGCACATTTGTGCAGTGCATAAATTGCACAACTGTACATGATCGTCCTGCCAGCAGAGGGTGTTTGTATCAAGAACTGATAGCCCTTTTGCAGGAGCGAGGTGAGAGGTACCTGAGACTTGGGTGATGCCCTCTCCATCTGGTCCCTTCTGTGCTCAGACTGGTCAACTCTTCCTGGGAAGCATCCAGGAGAAGTTATACAGGAAGACAAGGAGAAGGACAGGTGAACTGGGTGAAGAAATGGAACATGTGCAAATGCACAGAGGCATAATACCTCCCCACCCTAGAGAGTAGGGTGCATGGTGGGGACAGCAGGAGACGAGGTGGGCAGGGGCCAGAGTTAAAGGCCTGGTCTCCTGGAGACTGTTCTGTATTTGAGGCTCAGGGATGTATGTGCCAGGCTGGAGGGAAGAAGGCAGCAGGCGAGAGCCAGGTGGGAGGTGACCTTCCTTTCTGCAGGCTCCTCCAGAGGCATATTTCCATACCACATCAATGATATTCCCAGAAACCTCCAGCAACAGTTCTGAGCTCTGTCTTCTGCCCATTGTGCCAGCTTCTGCTGGGAATCTTGGAAATAGAAGTTGGAGCCTTTACTCTCAAGCAGAAATGCCAAGGCTGAAAAGGGAAGTCATGACCACACACATGTGCCTGGGACTAACCGGGGACAGAGGGTACAGTGGGGGCTTGGGAGGAGTAAGCCACTGCCGCTGCGCTTGGGGTGGTCTGGGGGGACTTCTCACACCCTTCCCACTGCTTGTGCACACCTGGGTGTGAGCACAGCCTCCACCCCTGACTGGGGCACTGGGTGAATCACACCCCCTCCCTTAGTTCCTCCACCTGCAAAAGGGTATAGCAGCCCCCACCCACCCGGGGTCCAGGGCATAAACTGCCCCAATGCCATGGTTATTAACCCTTCCTCCTGGTGGGTGGCAGCATCTCAGGGACCAAGTCTTGCCTCACCCCTGTGTGCAAGAGTACAGACCGAGGTTCGATTTGCCAAGGAACTTAACTATTTTCTTTTCCTCTTAGTTCTGGTTTCTCCTTTTGGAAAGGGCCCCCTTGACTGCTGCCTATCAGGAAGGGGTGGGAGTGTGTGGACAATGGCTGGTGGGCCAGGCTGGCCGGGTCCCAGGGGCCATGCCCCATGCTGGGCTGTTCTAACAAGAACTTGAACTGAACCGAACCATGACCCCCAAGTTGGAAAACACTGCCCTGATTCACTGAACCCGAAACCGAATCCAAATATTATTATTTTTTGACTGAACTCTGAATTGAACTAATGTTTTTTCTTAAATACCTACCAAACCAGTTCGAACTAGACACAAACATATGTGTTTTCTGAAACTATTGAACCTGAACTTCAAAATAATCTCCTATCTGAGGGCAAAGTGAGACTTTATTTACTTGAGAGTGTCCTGTTCACAGCAGGCCAAGAAAGCCTCTTTCATGGCAGCAGTCGCTTTCACTTGTTCAGTGCTTTCGTTTTCCTTCTCTTATTTAAAAAACTGGGGTAGAATTTACGTAGAGTGGAATGCATCGATCTTAAATGTACAGCTTCATCAATTTTGCCAAACGCATATGCCGGAGGAACTCAGAGGAACCCCAGTCAAGATCTAGTGCCTTTACATCAGCCCAGAGGGTTCCCTCTGCCCTGTCCCAGGCCATTCCCACCCCCACCAATCAACCACTGTTCTGACTTCTGTCTCCTTTTGCTTCTCATTTGAGGCTTCTGAACAATCTCCCACCTCCACCATGGAAAGAGGAAAGACTAATGTGAGGATGCCCATTTCTTCTTTTCTTTTTTCTAATGTTTACTCTAAGTTCAGGGGGTACATCTGAAGGCTTCTTACCTAGGTAAACTTGTGTGCTGGGGGTCTGTGGTACAGATTAGTTCATCACCCAGGTATCAAGCCTGGTGCCCAGTAGCTATTTTTCCTGATCCTCTCCCTCCTCCCAGCCTCCACCCTCCAATAGGCCCCAGCATGTGCTGTTCCCCTCTATGTGGTCTGTGTGTTCTCAGATTGTACCCATTTTATGGACAAGGAAATGAAGGCTGAGCTAAACAGAAATGGCTGTCTGAGCTCACAGAGCTAAGCAATAGCATTGTTAGACCCAGCCGGGTTTCTGATCTTCTGGCTCCTTCTGTCCATCTCAGGCCGTCTGCCGAATTAGATACCAATAATGGATCAGTGCCTCCATGGGAGGGAGTTCCTAGGGAACATATCCCACCCATCTCTGGGCTCCAGGGCATGATGGGCCGCACTCACCCCACAAGCAGGGTGGTTTTACCTATTTTTAAAGACCTCTCAGCAGAGAGCCTGGCGTGTCTCATTCTGGGCTGAGCCACCCCAGCAGACAGGACATTCTCCTTGGGCCTCAGCGCATCCATCCGACGGCAGCCCGCACTGGGGTGTCTGTCCCCTGTCTCCAGCCTGCCTTGTGTGTGGCTGTCTGCCGGTGTCTCTGGCTGCCTGTATGTAGACAAACTGTATCTGACCCCCGAGAAACAGTGTCTGTCTCCCCTTGCAGCCGAGCAGGAGAATATTGACTAGGTTCCCAGGCTGGGTTTCCTAGGGAAACATTTTCCAGAGCCTACAACAATGTTGTATTTGATTTGATTCCCCCCGCCCCCACTCCTTTGCAGGCGATTGTGTGGTTTGGGGTGTTTTGCTCCTAGTTATAATCCAATAAAGAGCAGCTGCTGAGATTTTTCCAAGAGTACCGCTTTCAACCGCCCTCGTTGAAAACGCTCTAATTTATTTCAGTCGCTTGTGGGAAAACCAGCCTTAGCTCAAAACAAAGGCGTCCTGTGCTGATGTAATTGCCCCAAGAGTTTCTCCTCGGCGCTTTGGGCCTGTGGATGCTCGCCAAGGAGACCCGGGAAGAAGCCTCCCTTCTCAAGGGCTGAAGTTGTCCGGAGGAACCTTGCTGTCTTCCAACCTCTCAGGAGGACACGGGAGTCTTAAAGCCCAGTGTGGGTTGGGGCCAAGGTGTTCTCCATGGCTAGTCAATTTCCTGTGGCTCTCAGGGGTCAGTTCATCAGTCAATCACACCTTAGTGTGAATTAATCTGATTTTTTCTGCTTATGTACTCGAGCCCTGTCCACTGAGGGGCTAGCACTGTGGGTGAAAGGATTGATTAAGAGAGAGTTTCTGCTAAACAGATCTTCAGTGAGACCCAGGCTTGGGGGAACCTATGGTAGGTCTCTGGGCAGCTGGAGGTAGGGGAGTGGGAAGAGATTCCGAGTAGGGGTTGGAGGAGGCCTCCAGGGTCAGCTTGCCCTGGGCCGTTCAGGTTTGCGTGTTCTGTCTCCCGTCTGTCAAGGCACCACTCAGGTCCTAACTGCGGTGATAAAGAGGGCCTCATCAGTGACTAGGTTGGATCATGCCCAAATGCCTTTCTTTTTGGGAAGCACAAGGGCCTCCTGGATTCTAAATTTCAAAATGGCAGCCCCATGGCAGAGCGATGCGTGAAATGTTTTTGTTACTTTGTCAACTCACAGATGCGACTCTGATCAATTATACCTGGTGGTGCTGTGTGTTTGGCTATAACTGTATTTCCAGGTGAGCGACTCTAGGGGTGTGCTATCTCCAAGGCCCTGTTTTCCATTTCATTTGCAAAGCGATTTTCATAGAGCCATGGAGATCTCTTTCTTTCCAAGTCAGAGGAAGTCACCTGCCAGGGGGCATTTGCCTGTGAAGGGCCTTGCCTTGTCCACGGGCTGCCCTCTGCCCTGCTGCTCCCTCCCTTAGAACCACCTGCAGGCACCAAGTGAATCAAGTCCACAGAGTCTTGCACAGGCAGGAGCGAGCCCTCTTTTGGCCTTGGATTCTTAACAGTGAGTTATAAAGCGCTGGCGTGGTGTCGACACAGAAGAGGCCCAAACACTTTAAAAGTGCTGTACAGATCTCTAGCATTCATGGCCTTCAGAGGTTCTGGCTTAGTCTATCTGATGCAGGATTCAAGCATCTTTATTTTTCTTTCAAAATGTCTTCAGTAAGTCTGTTCATCTAGAAAATTAAGAAAATGTGAGCCATCATGGTTCCCTCCCTCAGATCCTCATATTGAACATTTTTTGGACGTTCCTTCCAGGCTTTTTCACTGTGCATACATTTATATTCGCATCCGTGCTGCACACTCAGTCTGGTATCCTTTTCCTTTGGGCATCATGAGTATTTTCCCATGACATTTAATATTTTTTGAAAGCGTGGTTTGTGCCGGCTGCACATAAGGGAATCTTTGTCTGCATGTCTGATTATTTCCTCGAGATGGGTTCCCAAGTGTGTGAGAAAGCTCTAGAATAGTTTTAAACACTTAGCTTAGCTCATTTCCCTGTGCTGGATTCCACTCCCCCAGTGTACCCACCCCCTGTCTCCTGCCAATACGGAGCATTTGCTCATTTATTTTCTTAGTTTTAGAATCACAAAAGCGGTGCATACTCAAGCAATGAGGAGTCTATGAAACAAAAGCACCCAGTCTTTTGTTTCCCTGCCATACCTGTCCCCCGACACTGGCACCATCAGTTTGGGAATTATCTTGGAGAACCTTCGTCTTCAGCCTTAATTTTATTTTTAATACACTTCTCAGATGCTGCATGGCCAGACTGAGAACTGTTGATGTGAGGGAAAGGACAGCCTGGGAACCTGAGAACCCAAGAGCCGTCCCTGCCCCCCTAGAAGGTGAGCACGAACATCCTGGCCCTCGCTTTCCTCTTTGTAGTGTGGGCATAATGATATCTTTGCTGTCTGCTGGTAAGATTGTTCTGAGATTTGATTAACCAGCTGTAGCAAAAATAAATACGCAAAACAAGAATGAAACAAACAAAACCAAGGAGGATGCCTAGTTAAATCTGAATTTCAGATAATGAATAATTTCTGAGTATTAACATGTCCCATGCAATATTTTACCTGCATTTTATCTGGCAGCCTACCTGAGATGAACATGCAGAAAGTGACTTTGAAATGGGTTCTGGCCAGAGGGTCCTGGGGCCCCAGTTGGCTCTTCCCTTTTGGTGAGAGAGGGCTCCTTGCTTTAGGGGAGATCAGAGCTTGTCCATCCTGGGACTTGAGACAGTCCCTCAAGCACTGACCAGCGGCAGGAAGGAGGAGTCCCTGGAGCGGAGGGAGGAAGTGGGGTGCACCGCTGTTCACTGAGCACCTACTGTGTGCTAGGCTGTTGGTAAACACCCAGTCTCCCTGCGTGCCCCACTGCTTGTTGGTGCTGAGCCTGCTCCTGACTCCATGGCCGCCCAGTCCTCAGCACCCCTATTCCCCTGCCTGAACCCACTCCCAGCTCCTGCCTCACCTGGCAGCATGTTCAGAAATGCTTCTTGGACTTGAGCCCTTGGCTGCCTGCATGTGCCCTCAGGCAGCCTGACGCAGCCCTGGGTGGGGGATGTGGGGGGGGCAAGTTCCTCCAAGACCCTGCTCTCCCCTGGGAACCGGCCCCTCTGGCCTCCCCTTGGGCTCCTCTGCTGTTCCTCAAACCCAGGCTCAGTCTTCCATGCAGGTCTAAGTGGGTGGCATTGGTGGTGTGATTTGGGGGCCCCAAGACCCTTGCCATTGTCTCCCTTCTTTGATGAGTTGCATAGACTGTCTTTCCTGGGCGTCGCTGGGCAGAGGCAGAGGAGTGCGAGGTCCCCTTCCTCTCTGGGGCTGCATCCTGGGCTGCCGGGCGTGGTGCTCTCCTGCAGTGCCCTCTGGCCCTCATCTGGCCCCCCTCAGCCTGGCCCTTCAGCAGCTGCTGTCCGCAGCTGTGAGTCAGGACTTTGCGGAGCCCCGTGAGATGCAGATACATTGTACTCACAATGTCTGGGTGAGTACAGTGAGCGGGGTGCCAGTTTGTTCTAAATCAGATGCCATTTTAACCGGTATTATGCCATAGGCCAGTGGCATTTCAGTAGAGACACATGTACAGTAGGGGAATGCTTTCATCTGAAAACGTCCTACCTGCTGTGCGCACTTCACTCCAGCAGCCGCGCCCCTCCCCGGGGGCTGAGTTTGAGAACCTCTTGGAGCTGCGCCATTGCTGCGCCTTCACGCGCCCGTGTCTTGGCCCCAGGGAGAGGTTAGGAACTCGAGAGAGTGGGACATGACATTTTGCATATATTATTTCTCCTGGCTAAAGTCACTAGCGCTACTATGTCTTCTTTATAAATAATGATGGTAATATTATCTCAAATTTATACAGCATGTTAATATTTGTCTAATCCATTTTAATAAGATTTAAAACAATATTGAGAAAGCAGTAGCCTCTTCCCTGCTCCCAGCTCAGTTCCCTTTATCTTCGAGTTTGTTGTGAACCCAGTTTGGGTTATAACCTTCTAGACTTTTCTATCCATACATGAATTATATGTGTGGTTTCTTTTTTTTTTTTACGTGCCTGGCATCACACTACCCATTTTGCTCTGTAATCCTGCCTTCGTACTCAGCAGTAGATCATGAGCATCCAGTTCTTGTTTTTCCTTCTTAATCGCACTGTGCGGTGTTGTCTGGGTGTACACCAGTCTCATATTAACCTCCTCCTGGATGACATCTAGACTGTGTCTGGTTTTTCCGCTATCACAAACAGCGTGGGGCAGTGAACACCTCTGTGTTAACTGTGTGCCCCACTGTGCCCAATTAACTTAGAGGAACTCACTTCCATCTGAGAGTTGGTGTGCGTAGGTCAAGCACTAGCCATCCACTTGACAGATGCAAACACTGAGTAGGGAAGGGCAGAAGGCTCCTGTGGCCACACAGCCAGCACGGAGCAGAGCAGCTGCTTTTGAGGCCCAGTCTCAGGCCCTCTCCACGTCCTCATGGCTGCCTCCAGGAATGAGAGCATTTTAGACCAGCACTTCTCAGTCTCCCATGTGTGCACACATGCCCTGGGGATCTCCTTAAAGTGCAGATTCTGATCCAGTGGCTGGAGGGCGGGGCCCAAGAATCTGCATTTCTCACAAGCCTTCCAGTGACGCCCAGGCTACTACTGGTCTGGACCCCACTTGAGCACTGAGGCTTTGGTTTAGTTAAAATTACAAGTATCTAGGGGTTTTTTAAGGGGTGAAGCGGGGAGTCAAGGGGAGACCGATGTGGTTCGTGTGCCTCCATTGAACTTGAATCTTTGATGGCAGGCACTGTAAGTACAAGGTTAGAAGTGGCTGCAGCACCACACCACCCACAACAAGGAGGGCCCCAAGAGGCCCGCGGGTTCAGAGCACTGCGCCCATCAGGAGCTGACTTGCCCAAGGCCCCCGAGAGCCAGGGCTGCACCAGATGCCACGGGACCCCACCCAGAACTTTCCACCTAGGGGGCCCAGGGATGCTGGGATCTGGCTGTCCCACATGGATGGCTCCTGGATCCTGGCCCCCAAGAAATCTCTGAGAGCCCTTTCAATGTGAACATCCTGGGGTATGGTTTGAAGTGGGATGAGAGAAGCTGGGCTTCTCATTTATTTTTATTTTTATTTTTAATTTTTTTGAGATGGGGTCTCACTCTGTTGCCCAGGCTAGAGTGTGGTGGCAGGATCATAGCTCACTGCAGCCTCAACTTCCTGGGGTCAAGTGATCCTTCTGCCTCAGCCTCCCAAGTTGCTGGGACTACAGATACGTGCCACCATGCCCAGCTAATTAATTAATCTTTTTTTTTTTTTTTTTTTTTTTTTTTGTAGAGACAGGGTCTCATGAAGATGTTGCCCAGGCTGGCCTTGAACTTCTGGGCCAAGCAATCCTCTTGCATCAGCCTCCCAAAGAGCTGGAATTACAAGCCTGAGCCACCGTGCCCAGCCCGGGGTCATTTTTAAGGGCTTCCTTAGAAAAACCCAAATCATTCCTGGTTCTAAAGGCCACACATCCATCACACCAGGAGAGATAGGCAGACAGAAGGAGGAAGAAACAGAGGCCCACATGGCCAGGGGCAGACACGGTGAGGGATGCAGAGAATAGGAAAGACAGGAGTAGAGACAGACAGGGAGACAGATGGACAGGGGAGAGCAGAGGTGGAGTGGTGAGAGAGACAGGTTGTGGCGGGAAGCACAGGAAGAAACGGAGGCTCCCAGCTGGGCCTGGGTCAAGAGTGGAGCCTGCACACACAGCCCTACCTGAGCATCCCGGTCCCCCAGAAGGGGGCGCTGTCTCCAGCTTCAATTGAGTCCACTTCAGCTCTGTTTCCATTATTTCATTTCTCATGTTCATGTTTGAAAAAAGACCTTCCCTTCCCCCTACCCTCCCCATCACCAGACTCTTGCCACCATCCCAGCCCTGAAGAGGAAGGACAGAAAGCCCCTCCATTCATCAGGGCAGAGCCCGCGTAATGGTGGTGAGCGGGGAGCTGGAACTACCGTCTGATTGAACATTAGTCATGCTGCACGTTATATTCTCTAATGAGAAAATTATTTCAAATTGCCTCAAGGGATGGTTGTGATTAAACTATTTGCCTTGACTTCCTCTGCTAAATTGAACGTGTGCGCTTGTGTGTGTGCGAACACACACATGCACACAGTCTCCCCCACCAAATGTGCTCACCAAAGGCCTTGGAACATATCCTCTGAATTCCAGAGGGTTTAGCGTCCAACCTGTTCACAGTATGTCTTTTCCTGCTGCAAGTCAGAGCCAGCTAGGTCCTAAGAAGGGAGAGGAGGCTGTTAGTGGAGCTGTATCAAGTCCTGCCAACCAGCCCCATTCCCGCAAGGTCCTAGTTGCTCGTATTCTAAAGGGAGCTGAGCTTCTATGGACGAGCTTCTCTTGGGCGTCAGATGTCTGTCTCTTAAAGAGAGAAGTCTTTTTCAGGAAAGAATCTGGAGCTCTTTTCAGATCCCTCTTTATTTTCTCTGCTGTGAAACTCCAATTTTATTTGGACCTTCTATGTAGAAGCTGGGCCAAGCCATTAATATGCAGCCCCTGTTTGCCATTTTTGAAGGTTTTTGAAGCATATTTCAAAAGAGAACCAAAGCATACCATTAAGCAAGGAACTTGAAAGTTTTCATGCAGAATTTATAACATCGAAAAAAG
Source organism: Plecturocebus donacophilus (assembly GCA_004027715.1). Classification (NCBI taxonomy): domain Eukaryota; kingdom Metazoa; phylum Chordata; class Mammalia; order Primates; family Pitheciidae; genus Plecturocebus; species Plecturocebus donacophilus. The sequence goes on from PVKP010011290.1 coordinate 37,406, forward strand.
AATCCAAGAGTGCATGGTCTTGATTATTAGGACATCAATATACCACTACCCCAGTTCCCTTCTCCCTAAATCCTAGCCACACTTCCAGGGCTAGCACAAAGGGTCCCTTCTCTGGAGTCTCTCTCTGACCATCACTCAGTCACAATGAAGCCCTCCTCATTCTGGGTTCCCATGGCTTTGTCTCTGGTTGATAGAATTCAACAAATGCTTGTTGAGTCCATATCAGTGAGCTGTTGCTAGGTTATACTTGTTAAAAAAAAAAAACAAACCCAATGACTCAGTGGTTTATGACAGCAGCCTTCCATGTCAGCTACACACTAGCCATGACACTGGCTGTTCTTCTGGGATCCAGGCTGAAGTAGCAGCCCCTGTCTGGGACGTGCCATTCTCCAGATAGACAGAAAAAGAGGACAGTCATCAAACCATGTGTGACTTTTAAAACTCTGCACACATCACCTCCATTCACATCCTATTGGCCAAAGCAGATCACATGGCCAAGCCTGATGTCAGTGGGGAAGAATCATCCTTTTATGGGGAGGCTGTACCACGAGCATCTCCATGTGCTCATGTGAGATGTCCTGGGGATATAAGGATCAATTCAGTGACTTTGGACTCATCATTTGGAGCAGTTCAGTGTCTATTCTTAGCCCTCTACCAAAGTCCTCTCCCCATGATTCTTAGAGTTTTTACAGTCACCATATTTAATAATCCTATTTTCTTTTTGTAGGCAAGTTGCATGCTACTTGATATCTTGGCTGCGTGTGATTCTGTTGACCACTCTCTTCTCTCAGCTTCTGGGAAGTAGCTTTCTCCCAGTACTCTTTCTCCACCCCTGGATACCCCACCTCAGTAGCTTTTAGGTCCATCTCTCCCTCCTCTCCTTTCAATTCCTTTAAATGTTACGGTTCCCTTTGGATGGGGGAAATCTCTTCCCTGGATTTAATTTTAGCCTCTGCTTCCACCTCTATGACCATAAACTCGTTTTTTTTTTTTTTTTCTGTGAAACCTAGTCCTCCTCTTATGTGGCAAATTAAATATGGGCCACACCATCTTTGCAGCTCCTCCTATGAAATGTGAAATTGACTTCCTCTCCCCTGAATCTGGCTGCCCTTGTGACTTGCCTTGATTCATGGAATGTAATAGAAGAGGCATTGTGAGAGTTCAGGAGCCAGATGCCATGTAAAGAAGCCCATCTAGTCTGTTGGAGGATGAGAGATGGAGGAGAACTGAGGTGTCTCAGGGGACAGCCAGTGCCAGCTTCCAGGCTCAAGAGTGGGGCCAACTTGGACCTTCCAGCCCCGCTGATCCTCCAGCTGCATGCAGCGAAATGAGTGAGTCTAGGCATGGCCAGTGGAAGAAACATCCAGCTGGTCCCCAAAGCAGTGATAAAGCTTTGCTGTTTAAATCACTAAGTTTTGGAATGGTTTGTGATGTGTGGTAGATAATGGAAATATCCTGTATCCACTAAGTTGGTTAATGGCGCTGCTATCTAACCAGTTATATAACCACTGCTGTCTAACGGCACTGCTATCCAACCCCTAAACCTGGGAGTCTCTCCTCTCTTCTCTCTCTGCTTCAACCCCACATCCAGTAGGTCAATGAGACCCATCAAAGTGATCTAAGGGGGAAACGGGAAGCTGGAGTTGAATGAGTATAGGGTTTCAGGTTAGCAAGATGAAAAAGTTCTGAAGATTGGTTGTACAACAGTGTGAATATCCTCAACACTGCTGAATAGTACACATGAACATGGTTAGAATGTTAAATTTTGTATGTGTATTTTCCCACAATTAAAAGAATGATCTAAGTATTTCCTGATTTTGCCACCTCCTCTCAATCCCCACCCTCCACACTGCTTTCTTTCTGAAATGCAGCTCCAAGCTCGACACTTATTTTAAAACTCAGAGCCTTCCTCTCTGCCTTCAGAGTAAAATCTGAACTCTGTACGAGGAACTGTAGGGTCACCTGTCTGCCCTTGGGTCCCACCGTTTCTGTTCTCACTGAGGTTCTCCTGTAGCTTGTGTGCCTTTCCATCTCTCCCTTGCTTCCAGACCTCCTTGCCTTTGCACAGGAAGTTTCTTCCACTAGGATGTTCTTACTTCTTTTTATTAGATATTGGCAACACTCACTGGGTCTTCAAGGTTCCTGTTTTTTAGTGAAAATTAAGCTACCAGTATATACAAGTGTTTACTTTTTTTAACCCTTTGATCTAGTAATTCTAATTCAAAAACTCCAACCCATGAAAAGCCTACAAATGCCAAAAATCTAGCAGGACCTTGGGGATAATGGTTGGGGATAATGGTTGGGAGTAGATGAGAGGACAGGGAAGAAGTCATGGGTCACTGTGACAATCTTGTCATATCACAGGAGGTCATGATGTAAACACATGGTGTCATGTGTCATTCCAGCAACTGTGAGTGTCTACAACGTGAGGGTACTGCCCCAGACACTTTCCATCTGTGTCTCTGATTCTTATCACACCCCCATGAGACGTTTACTGCTATCCCTATTTCACAGATGAGCAAATTGAGGCTCACTAAAGTATAACACACATATAGAGATATACACATCATATAGAGAAAGCCACGTCCTATAAGCTGAGAGAAGAGATTGGTCGACAGAATCAGATGCTGCCAAGATGTCAGATAGCATGCCATTTGCTTTAAAAAGAACAAGAGAGCCATGCATGGTGGTTCACACCTGTAATCCCGGCACTTTGGAAGGCGAAGGCGGGAGGATTGCTTGAGCTCAGGAGTTCAAGACCTGTCTGGGCAATAATGAGACCTAGTCTCTATAAAATATGTTTTAAAAAATTATCTGGGTTTGGTGGTGCATGCCTGCAGTCCCAGCTACTTGGGAGGCTGAGACAAGGGATTGCTTCAGTCTGGGAGGTCGAGGCTGCTGTGAGCTGTGATCATACCACTGCCCTTCAGCTGGACAAAAGTGAGACTCTCTCAAAAAGCAAAAAACAAAAAATAAGAACGAAAAAGAAAAAAGAATCACTACATTTGGTGAGCACCTCAGTGGATTAGTATAAAGTGAACATGTTTGTTGACCACTGCCCAGAACAAGAAAGAGAATGTCACCAGTGCCCCAGAAACACTCCTGCGTCCTTCCTGGATACTAGTCCCACTGTCCTCAACGGTAACCATCATCCTGGCTTCTAACAAATCGGTGGGCCATTTGTTGACAGCTGTGCTGTGAGGAAAGGGACTGGTGGCTTCTCTACTCCTCCGTTCTGTCACACAAACCCCAAAGGTGGACAGTGTTTTGGAGGCAGTGGGAATTTCTTTATAAATTACCCAGCCTCTGGTATTCCCTTAGAGCAGTAAAAATGGGCTAAAACAGTGAGTCAAGCAGGACTTCCCAGCTCTGCTGCATCCCGGCCCTGACTGCGCTAGGTGTGGGCCTGGCCATCTGTGCGTCTGGGGAGGAGGCCACGCGTTTCTCAGCACTCAAGAAAGGCCTGCCAGGGGAGCCTCTTTTTGTCTGCCTCAGGCAGGGGCTTGGTCTTCAAGGCGTGTGCCTGTGCACATAGACACACACAGACACCCATAGGATCTGTCTCTAGCTTAGAGGCTGTTGTAACTTGCAAACCTTCCTAATAAATGCCTGATCTCTCCAAGAAAGCTGTTGTGAACTCAGTGGAAGGAAAGCTTTTAAAGTGACCCTCCATTTAAGCCCTGAGTCAAAGCCTTGTGTGTTTTCTTTCCTTTTCTTAACTGGAAGGTTATGTGTTTCTTAGCTACTGGTCAGACTGGATGAGACTGCCAAAAAGCTTTCAGGGAATTTCCTCACCATGTAACAAATTTATGAGTCATATGAAAAACTGGGAAACGCTTCAACCAGCTGCCTCTCATTGACTGGGAGCCTTTCTCACAACACCTTGGTGCTGAGGCTTTGGATGGAGCCAGCAGCTGGGTTTATGGTAACTACAAATGGCCTGCCATTGTCTGGGAGAAAGCTGTCTTCATCTCCCTTCTTATCTCCATTCTCCTGTCCTCCCCAGCAGAAAGCTATAAACATTCTCTGAAACAGTTCAGCCACTGAAAGGGTAACTGCAGAGGTCCTGATTGTCCTATAAAGGCCTGGCAGACGGGTGTGTGGGCCAGTGGGTAGCTGAAGGCAGATTTGGGACCTCATTCTCCATCTCTGTTAGATAACCTTCGGGCTTCTCAGACTTAACCTGCCTAAAACTGGGCTCTGATCTCCCCTTCTTCCACCCCCTGCTGTCTTCCGCAACTTTCAAAATGCTGACTTCATCTGTGCCAGATTAGATTTCTCAAAAATGGCCACTGTAATAGCTGTCATCTCACATGTCCTTCTGCAATGTGACCTTGCCACTCTCCCATCATAGAGGTAATTTTTCTACCCTCTTGACATAGGCCAGGCCCTGTGACTACTTTGAATTATAGAGTAAATGGTAGAAGTGATGTGGTGCCAGTTTGGGGCATAGCCCTTAACCAGCCTGGCAGCTTCTACTTCCACCTGGAAGCCAGCCATCCCCACATAAGAGGTGGGACTATCCAGGCACCACTGTGCTATGAGAAGCCCAAGCCACATGGAGGAGCCCTAGAGGATGAGACCGTAGAGAGGGAATGGGGTGGGGAGGGAGAGAGAGAGAGAGACTAAGATTCTAGGAAGCACCCAGGTGCAGCATGTGTGTGGGGGCGCCATTTAGGAAGTAGAATCTTCACCCCAGCTTCCCCAGCTGATGTCACATGGAGCAGAGGCAAATTACCCAGCCAAGCTTTTTCCTAGTTCCTGGCTTGCAAAATAAACGCTTGTTTTAAGTTTTGGGATAGTTGGTAAACAGCAAGAGGTAACCAGAACACCATCTTCCCGGTTGCCAGACTAAAGACTTCCTGAAGTCACCTTTGACTTTCCTTTCTCTCATACTCACATCCAATCTGTAGGCAAATGCTGTGCATTTATCTTCAAACTATATCCAGAATATATCCACTCCCCATGACTTCCCGTGATACTGTGACTTCTAATAATATACATATTTGTCCTCCCCACCCCTCATGCCTGGCAGCCCCTGCATAGCCTCAAGATGGGAGCTGGTCACTAGAATGATCAAGGCAGGATTAGAGGGTTGGGACTTTCAGCCCCACCCCCACCTCTGGAGAAGGGAGAGGGGCTGAAGGCTGAGTTGATCAGCAATGGGTAATGATGCAATCAATCATGCCTGTGTAATGAAGCCTTCCTAAAAGCCCCAAAGGACGGTTTTGGAAAGCTTCCAGATGTCTGAACGTGACGTGCCTGGAGGATAGTGTGCCAAGAGAGGGCATGGAAGCTCCGTGCCCCTTCCCACATGCCTTGCCCTATGCATCTCTTCTATCTGGCTGTTCATCTGTATCCTTTAAGAAACCAGTAAACATAAGTAATATAGTTTGGATATTTGTCCCCTCCAGATCTTGTTGAAATGTGATCCCCAGTGTTGGAGGTGGGGCCTGGTGGGAGGTGTTTGCGTAGTGGGGGTGGATCCCTCCTGAATGGCTTGGTGGCTTCCTCGCCCTCGTAGTAATGAGTGACTTCTTGCTCTGTTTGTTCGTTCCCTTAAAATCTGATTGTTAAAAAAGCCTGGCACCTCCTCCCCTCTCTCTTTCCTCCTCACTCACCATATGATGCCTTCCTCCTTTCTCCTTCTGCCACGATTGAAAGCTTCCTGAAACCCTCACCATAAGCAGATGATGGCACCATGCTTCTTGTACAGCCTGCAAAAACATGAGCCAAAAGAAGTCTCTTTCTTTATAAATGACTCATCCTCAGGTATTCCTTTATAGCAATGCAAATGGACTAAGACAGTGAGTCAAGTGTTTCTCTGCATTCTCTTTTTTCCTTGATGGCAACTGTGTTTCTCTGCATTTTGTGAGCCGTTATAGAAAATTAATTGAACCAAAGGAAAGGGTCATGGAAAGCCCCAATTTATAACTCGTTGGTCAGAAGTGTAGGTGACAATATGCTACTTGTGACTGGTGTCTGAAGTAGGGCCAATCTTGTAGGGCTGAGCACTCACCCTGTGGGATCTGATGCTACTTCCAAGTAGATGGTGCCAGAAATGAATTAGAGGACACCTGCCGGTGTCCGCTGGAGAACCTGGGGTCAGAGCGTTGTGTTGCATGAGAGTAGAGAGCAGGAGAAACACATGGGTTTTTTTTTATCTTACCTGTGTCTCCTATTTCCCCTGCTGTTGCTCCAACCCAAGCCACCACCTTTATTTCTCACCCTCTTAACCACACCCTTCAGTTTGCTTCTGCACGGACATGGCAACCTGCAGGATCCTGACAAAAACCAAGTTAGCCCATGCCTCTCTGCTGCTCAGAACTCTCTGGAGACCCTGCTCCCTCTGGCCCTGTCCCTCTACTGCCCTCCCCCTTGCTCATTTTAGTCTGGGGGCACCTGCCTCATGGTTGCTTCTCCGTGCAGCCTCAGGCCCTGCATTTACAGCTCATTTTTGTGGACACACCCTTTGCCACATGGTGGCACAGCTCTCCTCTGCACAGTCCTGATGCGGGTGACACCCCAGTGACACCCTTCTCTTGCTCCCACCTGTCCTGCTATATGCACTCCTGCCACCCTTTCCTGCTTCTGTCCAAAGGTGATTTTTCTTCATAGCATTTGCCAACCAGTGGCAGCCTGTCAACCTGGCCCATGGATTGGCAAATGCTATGAAGAAAAATAGCGTTTGATTGCTTCTCGGCCTTTCGGCTAAGATCGAGTGAAAAATAGTGTTTGGAGAAGCAGGGTAGGGTGATAGGAGTGTATTCAAAGTAATGAAAAGTAATGGCAAAAACTGCAATTACTTTTGTACCCACTGAATATTTAGTACCGCCTGTCTTCTCACTAGAGTGTTGTCTCCAGGGGGCAGAGATTTTGGTCTGTTTTGTTTACAGAAATAACCCTAGAGCCTAGAACAGTGCTGGCACCCAGTAGGGGCTCAAAACACACTTGCCCAATGTGTAAGGCTAGCTTTTCTGAACCTCTGTTTCTTACTCCAAAAGGAGAGAAATTATAGTTGCTTTCAAGGGGTTGTGAGGACTAAAGAATAAAACGTATATGCAGCGCATGGTGTTGGGTCTGGTACAGAATACCCCCGAGGAGCTGGGCCAGGAGAGGGTACCATCTCCAGTGCCTCTTTAGATAATGCCTATCCTTTTGGGGCAAATAACATATTTTACGTTACCTTTAGAAATTCTTGAGTCATAATGGCAACCAACTCAGAATCTACGATATATGGACTTTGTGTCATTTTTCCCTAAGGCATGTCCTCGAACTTGCTCCATTAAAGCTGCAGCTGCTTGCTCACACAGCCAGGGCTGGTCCCCAGGGTTCTTCCTGGTGGGTTACGGGATAGACAATGTCACAGCAGTCAGAGAACTTAGAACTTACCTTCTAATAGCCCCATGGTGTCCTTTACTGGTAGGAGAACTGTCCAGCTAAGGGAAATAACATGACTAAAGCCACACAGCTGGGTTGGTGGCCGAGTGGGGACTTTACCGTATACCTCTGGACTCTGAGTCTCTGGCTTTTTTGATTCTCCCCTGACTCCTGGGGGTTAAATGACACACCAGGCAGAGGAGAGTCAGGCCCAGGGAGAAATCTCATCCCTCCCTTGCCCCCTCGGTTCCTTTCTTGTTTTGTGTCATTTATTTGCACATTCTAGTAGTTGCCGAGTGGCTTCTAAGTGTCACACACAGTGAAGACACGGGCTCTGTCATGGGCTGTGGCAGACATTACCAGGACTCAAACACATGGGGCTCATGGAAGACGTGATTCCCACTTGGGAGGGATTTAGGAGAGAGGCATAAGCTGGTAGGGGCTAAAGCACTGAGATTTGGGGATGGCTTGTTCCCACAGAATAAGCCCACGCTGGCAAATACACAGCTCATGTTTCGGAAGGAGGAATGAAGACATCGAAATTGATGCAGCATAGATGAGATGAGAGAATAATGAAAAAAAAACCCACAGCAGAGAGAGTGGCCAACTCCACCTAGCCTGTGGAGAGAGCCATAGGCGGCAATGATACGTAAAGTGTTTCTCACTTCGGGACAGTGCTGGGGCCAGATCCCAGCCCAGCTCAGTCACCAATCTGCTATGTGACCCTGAGCAAGTCACTTTCCCTCTCTGTGTCTTATGTATAAAACGAGACGGTTAGAGAGGATCGCCTCTGAGGTTCTTCCTAGCGGTACAGTTGTTTTAGGAAACGTAGCGGGAGGTCATCTCGTGAGCTCTTGGTCTGTGCCTTCTTCTCCCTGCCAGGTGCTAGACCTTCTCCTGTGAGTCCACGCAGCCTTGTGCATGAAGATTGATTGAGCCGGACACAAAGGGAAAGAAGCAGTTGCTGGTCCAGCTATTGGCTTCCCAAGCAGTCACTGAGAATGTCACAACTTGAGATTCGCCGACGGGGTTTCGTGGAGAGAAGAAAAGACTCTTGAAAACCATCAAGGGAAGGTACAGGAGAGAGTTGTTGCCATGACAACAGCCTGGGCAGCTCCCCCTTCTCTTTCTGCTCCACCCTGATTTCCCCACAGCCGCCACCCAGGGGGGCAATGGGGCAGGGATGATGAGAAGGAGCCCGCTGGGCAAGTCTGACCACATGACGGCCTCCAAGGGCCTCAGCCTCCTCCTTGGCAAAATGAGGCAGCAGTGCCTCGCTCCCTGCTGGCCATGGGCATCAAGTGGTAGCACGGGTGTGAAGCACCTGGCACAGGCATGCTCTGGAGCGGGTTCTCGAGGCAATGTGTCCATGCCCAGCCCGGTCACTGCCCCTGCCTCGTTCATCTGCTTACTCAGCCTCCCACCTGCCCCATGGTGAGCGAGGTGGAGTTTGGTTCCTGTGGATCCCAACTTCTCCCAGGTTCCAATCCTCTCCCTCGCCAAGTGGCTCCACTTACCAACCATTACAATCTCTCACCACCAGTAAATGCTAGCTATGGCCTGATATCAAAAAGGAGGCCTCGGTGAGCTGTGATTGTGCCACTGCATTCCAGCTGGGGTGACAGAGTGAGAGCCTGTCTCTTAAAAAAAAAAAAAAAGAACTTCCTTCAGTTTTGCCTTCACGCTGCCTCTCTTGCCTCTCCTCATCCTGGCTGTCACGCAGCCAACGTGTTGCTGATTTCAGTTCAACAAGAAAGCCTCTAATGCAGTAGTTCCCAAACTTCAGTGAGCATCAGAGTCACCTGGAGGGCTGGTGGAAGGGGGGTGGTTGTTAAAACAGAAATTGCCAGTTTCAGCCCCAGAGTTACTAATAGAACAGGTCTGGGGAAGAGCCCAAGAATGTGCATTTCTGTGAGTTCTTAGGGGATGCTGTTGCTGCCTGTCCAGGGACAGCCCTTTGAAAACCACTACCATAGAGACCTGTGGAGTGGCTCGAAACTCTCTTGAGGGTGGCTCCAGGAAGTTCCAGGAGCAGCAGTTCCCCTTCCCCATGGCCAGGCTGATGCTGCGTTGGTTCTTTCTGTTCTCTGGACTTGATTGCCCTGGCTGCTCATGGTACTCCTTCTGCTGGGCTCCTGAGCCCAGAGACGCTGGCTTAATTTATGGGACTTGGCAGACACTCAGAGTCTGAGGAGGACAGAAAACTTCTAATACACTGCACGCTGGCACCGGTGTTTGGGCGTTCCTTATTGCGCACTGGGGAGAACGTGCGTGTGGAAAGCCTGTTCCCTTACTTGCTATAAAACTTGGTAATGGAGTGAAACAGGCTAGTTATAGAGTTTCTCGGGGGCTATGTCTTTGCCCACCCTGGAGCAGGCAGGAGAGGGTCTCTCTGAAAAGTACAGGAGCTGGCACTCAACAGCAGTTGGCTGGGACACCTGCACCTGGGGCTGTTGAATGTCGTTGTGTACAGCGTCTCCTTGGCTCTGTTTACTCCCTCTGTCCCCGTTCTCCGTGCCCATTTGGGTGGCCCGTGCAGGGAATGGCCATTTAGGCTGTATCTGGTCAGGTGGCATCCTGGGGGCCCAAATCCCCATCCAGTAGGGCATTGAGAAACTCACGGCAGATGACGATGCACCCAGGCACGGCGCCCCTTCTTGGAGTAGTTGGATAATCGCCTCTCTGGGAGCTGAATGATAACCGCTACCCTTTATTGATCACCTGAAGTTTATATTATCTCATTCTCTCCCTAACAAGAAACAGTGAGGCCCTAAAGCCCAGGGCCTGACTCCTAATGTAGGCTCCGTCACTCTCTGCTGATGACGGAGTGTGGGCTTCGAAGCTGGCTCTTTCTCACCCCACGGCCTTGTTCTTTCTGCATGACGAAGCAGGCATTGCCCTCCTCTTGCCCACCCTGCAGTGACTGGTTTGTTACACCCACCACAAACACCACCAAAAGTCAGGGCTCCATGCCTTTCGGTTTTGGCTAAGTGTGAGCAGGAAAACCAGCAGAGGAATGAAGAGGCGCCAGCCATTTGTCCTTTGGGAAGATCTTCCTTGAACTCTACAAATAGCAGCAGAGCCAGCCAGGGTTATTCTTGTTGGGTATTGGGGTCACACTTGGTCTTGACTGATATTGTCTCTTTTGTAAGACTGGCAAGGACAGCTGGAGGCAGTGAGGAAGCCAACCCCCAAGAAGTGACCAAGCTCTCTGGAGCAAAGGAAGAGCAGAAGGGCACTGTCCCCCCTTCTCCTGACTTGGGCTTCCCCAGACCCAATGCTGCCAGTCACACTGCTAGCTGCCCTCTTTTGCATTCTAGACATAGCAGGTGTGGGGGTGAGATTCTGTTTCCTCAGTATAGCTAAGACAGCTTGGAATTTTCTAGAAAAAACTTTCTTAAGAAACCAAGGATCAAGCAAATCCCCTTGATGGGTAATAACCAAAGCAGTCGGCACTTACAGGCGCGCTGGGCCAGGCACTCCCTCAAGGTCTTCCCCTCTGTGAACCCCCTTAACCCTCACAAAAGCCTAGGGTGGAGGTGCATTACTCATTTCCATTTGCAGAGGAGGAAGCTGATGCTCAGAGAGTTTCGGTTGACATGGCCAAGATAATACAGCTAGGAAGTAGTGAGCTGGGATTTGAACCCAGGCAGCCTGGCTCCTGAGAGTGGGCCCACCTGCCTTACCAGTGCACCTCCTGCTTCTCCCCCAAGTTCTCTAGAACCTAAATCCAGGATTTCTCTTCCTGTTGTGAAGACTGAAGGCTTTTCTAGGCTTCTCGCCATTTGCATGCTTGGTCTCTGCTGAGGCGGGCTGTTTGCTTGAGCTCCTCCCTGCCAAGTTCCCACTCACCGGTCTGGGCCCAGTGGAAATGTGTCCTTTGGGAACAGCCTTCTTAACCCACTGCATGCATTGGTCAACTGTCCTCTGTGCTTCTGGAGGCTGTTCCATCACTGTGCTACACTCAGGAGTAGAGACCCTGAGGGTAGAGGCTTAAGGCTCTACCTTGTGTCTCCCTGTGAGGCCCCGAGGGCAGAGGCTTAAGGCTGCTTCAGCAGTCTGACTCCTAGGCCGGTAATTTCATACCAGCGTTTGGTTCTGTTCTCTTCTCTGCAGCAGCCACGTGGTCTTTGTGGCAGAGGTGGTGAGTTGTCCCCTAATATCTATGTTGCCTTCTTCCCCTGTCAGAGAACTTTTGATTAAGCTTGTGGTACCCAGAAGAGAAATTCTGTTTCCCAGCCTTCTTTGCAGCCAGGTGCATCCACGTGACCAAGTTCTGGCCACTGGAATATGGGGAGAAGTGATGTATGCAGTGTTCAGGTCGTGCCCTTAGAGGGAAGGAGCACATGCTTCTCCCCAGCCCTTTTGGTTGGGTGTTGGACATGGTGAAGATCTTCCTTGACCATGTGAATGGTGGGCACACTCTACAGATGGCAGAACAGCAAGTTGGGAGGAGACTGGGCCCAGCTGCTCTCCCAACTCAGACTTCTACTTCAGAGAGAAAGGAACATCTACCATGCTCAGGTGACTGATAGCTGAAGGCTCTGTCCATTATGCCCAAGTCTATATCCTAAATAAATACCCACTCTCCCATGTGGAGCATTGCCGTGACCTGGGAGCTGGTCTCCATCTTTCTTGGCAGTTGGAGGTTGAACAAAGGTCATTTCCTTTTCAAGTGCAAATCTTCCTACAGTTCATATGAGAGGGACATGTGCAGATCACGGCCAAAGTCAGAACAATGAATCCCAAACCTGGTCATGCATTAACACGCAGGGATTGGTCTCCCCTCAGGACCCAAACTTGACAGGTTGAGAATCTCTGGGCACAGAACCTAGACACTGGTGTTTTTAATAAGCTCCCTAGGAGATGTGGCCCCCACTGTGCCTCAAAACCAGTTTGTTAAGTCCATTTATGCTTTAGAATATCCCAGATTGACCATAAACAAATAAATTTTTTTTTGAACAAATATTTATTGGGCAAGCATCTATTATGTGCTGGGTGCTGCTGGGGATGTGGGCAACATCCCTGACTTCATGGAGTGCACTTTCTAGTAGAGGAGACAGGCCGTGAACAGCTGAGCATCCACATACATAACTTCAGGTGGGGTTAGGGCTTTGCAACAACAGGAAGCAAGGTCGAGAAATGGAGGGTAGAGAGGGGCCAGCTCAGCTGGCTGAGAGAAGGCTTCTTTGAGCAAGTGGTATCTGAGCAAGAGCAATGTGGCTTGTGTTAGTTACAGGCTGAGCCGATGCATCAACTAGACCCTCAAAATCAAATGGCTTCAAAAATAAGGCACATGGTGATTTCTCAGCAGTCCTTCAGAGCTGGTGTTTAGGCTAAGGGGCTGGCTCTGCTCTCCACACACATTCAGGGACCCAGGCTGATGGCTGCTCTACCATCTTCAAATTATGGCTTCCAAGGTCATCTTGGCATCACCATCTGGTTGGCTGGAAGGTAAAAGAGCTTGAAAGAGCCTCTTGGGAGTTTTCTATGGCCCAGTCTGAATGTGATAGCTACCATTTATGCTTATGTTCCGCTGGTGTGAACTTGGTCCCATGGTCATCTCACCTGCAAGTGAGCCTGGGAAATGTAATCTGGTCATGTGCCCATGAGTTTGGTGGACAGCCAAAGGCAAGGGGCCCCAGCCAGAAGCAGAAGGGACAGCAGGTACAAAGACTTGTATGGGGGAGTGAGTTTGGCATGTCAAGGAGCAGCGAGGAAGCCAGTGTGACTGGGGTGAAGTGAGACTGGGGTAGAGGGCTAGTGGTTAAGGGTGTAGAGACAGGCAAGGCCTACAGCTCAGTTCTCCCTCTCCCACCCACCTTAGTAAAGGCTTAACAATTATGATCTTTTTGAGCACAGAGCATTTTTCCCGTGTACACAAAAGTGAAGAGAATAACATAATGAACTGCCAAGCACCCATCAGCTTACCAATGTTTTTCTAAAGCTATTATAATAAAAACCAATGTACAAAATTCTCAGGTAGCAAGAAGAGAGAATGATTCTTTCCTAGATTCCTCCTTACCTCATATAATCTCGCAGGGAAAATCACGACAAGTATTTGAAAGAATTTTGGGATTTTAGAAGAAAAAAATACCATAACAATCCTGTGATTATTGCTACTTTTATCAGAATTTCTGATATTCATGTTAAATGATTAATTTTCATGTTAATATTTTTAGAGATGGCATTAGTTATCTTTTACTGTGTGACCCATTACCCCAAAACTAAGTGGCTTAAACTGACAATACACATTTACTGTTTTTCACAGTTCCCGTGGGTCAAGAATGCAACTGTGGCTGAGCTGGGTGGTTCTGACTTGGAGCCTCCCATGAGGATGCTGTCAAGGTGTTGATCAGGGTTGCAGTCATCTGAAGGATCTGCTCCCAAGGTGACTTATTTATCTAGTTGACAAGTTGGTGCTGGCTCTTGGTGGTAGGCTTCAGTTCTTCCTTCACATGAGCCTGTCCTCAGGAATGGTTGAGTGTCCTCACAACGTGGTGCCTGACTTCCCTCAGAGTGAGTGATCCAAGAGAATGAGGGGGAACCACAGTGCCTTTTATAACCTAGCTTCAGAAATCACACACCATCACTTCCACTGTATTCTATTAGTCACACATACCAGCTTTGACTTGTGAAGAAAGAACTACACAAGGGCGTGAATAGATCATTGTGGGCCATCTTGGAGACTGTCTACCAAAGGCCTTAGCTAAGGGCATGATAATAATCTGTTTGGGGATGTGACCCACTGTAGAAGGGCCATTTTTGAAACTGGTACCCAAATAGGAATAAGCAGATTTCTGACGACTGATTTAATAGGATTGGGGGATTTTATAGTTATGAAGGAACTTGGGAGTAATTTATTTCTACACTTCCGTTTTGCAGAGGAGGAAATTGTGTCCAGAGAGACAAAGTGTCTTGTTTAAGGCTACTGGGTGAGTTTGTGGTTGAATAAAGATTAAAGATCCAGTCTCCTAACTCTTGGAGCTGTGGTGCATGGGGCATGGAAAGAATTTTGGATTTGGAGACTGGAGATCTGGCTAGAGGTCTCTAAATGGGTGACCCATTCCCTGGTCCTTTCTCCCTGAGCTTGATCATCTTCTGTATAAAAATGTTGTCTTTCTGGGACAATGTTAAATATTCTCAATGACACTCAACATGCTCTTTAAAATGTTAGATTCATGATGCTTTGTGGCTTATCCATTTACTTATTCTGCCCAAGTAAACAGAAGTCACAGATGTAAGGCCATGTGACTCAACTTAGGTCAGTATCAACCTCTCAGACATGCTGTCCAAGAAGCAGCAGACTAGGACACCCAGGGAATACCAGAACTGTCCTGTCCATTAGTTTAGCTTTTTTGTTTTATTTTTGGTCACATGCAACAGAAACCCCTTTGACTTGCTTAGGCAAAGGAAAAAAGGACAGTAATTTGTTAGAGGATCCATGAGAGTACCTCGTAAATCAAAGCAAGGCTCAAACGACTAAGATTTGGAATGAGGGGCTGCCCCTGAGAGTTTAGCAGCAGGAGTGTCTGGATCCTCTCTTCACTGGGCTCCCATGAAACAGCACAGCCCAAAAGATTTCCAGCACATAGATGCTCAAGTAGATGTCAAATTCCCGAAAAGCAGAATGTGCCAGACCCACCTGGGGTCATGCATCCAGCTGTGGCCAGTGGTAGGATCATGTAGCAGACACACGGCCTTTGAGCCCAACACGGACTTTGAAATGTCTGGCTGTGTCTACCACGGAAGGGGGAGTTACAGTGAGCCAACCAAGAAGTGTCTACAGTACCTCGTGAACTTCTACCACACCAGCAAGGCTTCACCTTGGACAGTGTACAGAGTCATTCCCACCACTTCACTGTGCAGGAAACCAGCACCCTTAACACCACTGTCAACTCACTTGTTTTTACTTATTTTATGCCCAGAGCTTTGGGACTCTGGCCAGGACTCCTTCCTTCTTGAATTTAGCTTCTCATCTATATATAGAAGAAGTTAGTTTTGCTGATCTTTGAAGTCCTTTTACCTTCTAATATCTTCTGGCTGTAGCAGCTCAACAGCCCCCTGCCCCAGTGTTCATTATTCCCTGGCTGGGTCTCTCACTGTGCATGAGAATACATGCAAGCAAATGTGAGTGAATATAGTCTCTAACAGATCACACGTGCTCATGTACTCCCCAACACCTTCTAAACTGCAGTGGTGATATTCTCTTAACAAGAAGGGCTGGTTGAGGCCACTGCCTTTGAACTGAGCTGGTCACGTGATGAGTAGGCACCATCTGAATGGATTATTACGTATTCTAAGCAGGAAATTCAATGGCTGGTATATCTCTCTATGTGATGTATAACTGTTGGTGCCATTTAGGTTAGAACTGGGATTAGAATCCTTCTAGGGTTTGGCTGATGGGAACTGCAGTGATAAGTGGGAAGTGGGATGGGGTAGGTGGGTGGGGAGCAGAGAGAGAATGGGTGAATGAGAATGAGGCTCCAGACAATCTTACACAAGCTCCTTAATGGTCAATAGGTTCATTGACTTGGAGGAAAAAAATCTGTGGGAGGCTTGGAGGAACTCTCCAATCATCAGCAATTGGGAAAATGCATCTCTACCTCACGATTCATCTAGGGTTGTGATAGGAATGAGGGTGAAGAATGTGTGCAAGGACCATTCTAAGCTGGGAAACACCTACCACCAGACTCTCAAACATCACCCCAACTATGTCCCTACCCACAATGTGAAGTCCAACTCAGAGGTGGGTCCTGAACCATCCCACCCTTTTCTCAGGATCCCAAGTCAGAATCTTGGAGTTAGACTATGGCAATCAGCCAAGTCCTCTGAGATAACACAGCTCCATCCTAACACTTTCTTCCCAAGTTCTCCTAAACTCAAGGAACATGTTGGTGTGTGCACACAGGCAGGTAAGTTTCCCCTCTGTGGTCACACCTTGCCTGCTGCTGCAGAGATAAGCATCTCACCCTCACACAATTCAACCATTCAGGGATTATCACTTTTTTTTTATGGAAGAGAAGCTTTCTCCAAAACCCCCAACAGACCTTTCCCTTGGTCTCATTGGTCAGAGGAAGTGGGTCAAATGCCATCCTAAAACCAATCACTGTCAAAGAGCAATTGGTGACCACACCCAGCTTAGATTACTTCTGCTTCATTCTCTGGGGCTGGGGACCAGGCAGCCCTTCCTTGAGATCCCGGCTGCCCACCAGGTGTGTGCAGAGGAATATGGTGGGTGGAAGCGTGCAAGGTGGGGGTGCCTGAGTCGGGAGTGCCACTGGCTGACAGTGACATGGACTGTAATGGCGCCCCACTTGGCCGTCTCATTCATCCTTGGGCTCTCAAGTGGCTTGCCCATGGTTGCCAATAAACAGGTCATGTAGAACTTTCTAAAGTAAGTGTGTGTGTGTGTGTGTGTGTGTGTGTGTGTGTACAGGCACAGAAAGAGAGTTGACAGAGAGTTATGACCTTAGGCCTTATAATATTCCTTCCTTAATTAGACTTGAGGAAATGCACCATTTTTGCTTTAAAAGAAGTGTAATGAAGATGGATTACAGTTCAGGGTCTGATTGGAAAGAGCTAGGAACTAAGATTAATTAGCAGCAGCATGTGGTTTATTTTCAAGGTCGTTTTTACTTGGCTTCCAGAAATCCTGTTGTAATATCTTCAAACTCTCACTGAACTTTACATGTGCAATGAGGTGGAGGATTTGGCGTTCTTGTTTGATAGGGAGAGGCACTGGCCCTCCTGTAACACTCTCTGGGCGGCCAGCCCCTGTCACTGGCCATGTTGGGATGTCTGTGGATGGCCACCTCAAGCTCAACCAGCCCCTCCCACTTCAAACCCACGTGGCTTCAAGGTGGATTGCTTTCCAGCTGACATTTCTCAGGGGATGTGTGGGCACTAGGTTTGAGGGTGGTTTTTAATTCTGCAAGCTGTTTAAAGCCTCCTAAAATTCCTCATAATCTTTTCTTTTTTATTAGAGCTTACAATTTCCAAGATTTTCCGGAGCAGAGTGACAGCTTTAAAATAGCCTTGTCACTCCAGCCCCTGAGCCCGCTGAATGTCTAAGCAACACTACAGGTAATTCCTTGGTTAGCATTCGGAGATGATGCTACTTGGACTTTCAGTCTTTTCTTTTCTCCTGTGACACTTTTGCTTCCTTCTACCCAAGGCCACCTCTTCTTCCTACCAGAAGACTAGCTGTCCCCCTGCTGATAAGACCATCAGTAGCTTCCCCCAGCGCTTGGGATAAAAGCTCGACTCCTCACTGTGGTTAGCGGGGCCCTGCCTTTGCTGGCCCCCAGGTTTCTCCGTTCTCTCCAGGCTCCCAGGACACTGGCTTTCTTTGGGTTCCTAAGATAAGCAGATATTTTTCCTGCTTCACAGTCCTTACAGGCTGTTCCTTGTGCTTGGGACATGCCCCACGTGGTCACTGGCTAATTCCTTCTCACCTTCCAGGTCTCAGTGTAAGTGAGAAACTCCTCAGGCAGGCCTTCCTTGCTTCTTCCCAAAGTGGACTTTTCAACTGTCTACCAGTGCGTCCTGTTTGGGTCTTCCAGTGTACTGAGTGCAATTTGCCGTTATTTTACCTATTTGTGCATAGACTTGTTTGGTCTGTCTCCCCTATGAGAGAGAGGTCAGGATCTTGCCAGCATGTTCATTATTGTATGCCCAAGGCAGAGCTCCACAGGTTCTGGGTCAGAGCTGGCTGATCAGTACTAAAATCCTGCCTCTTTGGGAAGCTTTCCTGGGGCAACCATTTGGGGTCACTCCTCTTACATTAATTGCTCCTTCCCCTGACATGTCTCTGGGATCCTTGGAGGCAGAGACCAGATTGGTCGTGTCTTTATACCTCTCAAAGGCTCTTGCCTCTGCTGACCCCCCCTCCCAATAAATAGTTATTGACTGATTAATTAAAAGAACTCTGTTTCCAAGGAAAGATCTTCAGCTTCGGCTCAACTAACCATTGTGAAATGAAGCAAGAAACCAATAGACAGGCATTTGTATCAGTTAGGATGTATTTGGTTGCAAGAATAGAGGGGCTAATTGGTAGCAGTTTAAATAATAAAGATTGAATGACCTCACATACTCATAGGGAACCCGTATGGAGGATCTGCTGCCTGCCAGCCTTTGTTCTAGGTGCTTTCCATGTATTCATTCCCTTAGTCTTGACATCATCCCTATGAGGGAGGTGCTATTATGGTCGCCCTACTACCGATGGGGAGACTGAGCCTCAGCAGGTTAAACAGTCTGCCCGAGTTCATGTGAGTGGTAGAGCCAGGACTCGACTGGTTCTAAGGTGATCTGGCCCCAGGGTCTACATTTACCTACCACTATGTCATGGCAGGTCTTGAGGTAGGTGTTCTGAGTTTGATGGGAGCTCAGTGACATCAGGATGCGGAGTCAGTGTGTCTGATTCCCTGAGCCTCCCCCTCATGGGTCCCTGCCCCGCTCCACTACATGACTTCTAGAGAAGGAGGCTAGGGGTGAGAAGTGGGGCACAAGCACTCTTCCTCATGCTGCCCTCACCTCTAATCAGGCAGGACAGCGTCTTCCAGAAACACCAGAGAGTTCCCCTAACATCTCATGGACCAGAGTGGGGTCTTGTGGCACCCCATACCACCCCTGACAAGAAAATGGGGTGGCCATGACTGAATGATTCCAGTTGAACCAGTTCTCATCCCTAGGGACTAAACATGATGCCACCTGAATGAAACTGGGTTCTGTCATCTGCAAGAAAGGGGGCTGCATGCTGGGTAGAACCCACCAGGCTTGGCCTAGCACATGTGCTTTATCCAAGGGAGACACAGGGAGAGGACTTAGACTCAGGAACCCATCCTTGCAGGAGGCAGGACCTGACCCTTGGGTGACATCAAGGACTCCAGTTCCCTTTCACTCTTAGTTCCCAGCAGATCTAGTGTCACTCTGGAGCAGCTGCTATGTGTGTGAGTGTGTGGATGAGGCAGCTAGGTCAGAGATCAGGCAGGGGATGATGGTTGGAGGTGGGAAAAGGGACGCAGCATGTTTTTCTTCTCTCTAGAATTCTGGCCCCACTGGATGTGTAGTTTATCCTGGGATTTCCGGCTCCGCTGACAGGTAGTGTATGTATGTGGGGTGGGGGAGTGACAAGAAGGGGCAGTCACTTCCTGTCCAGTGCAGGCCCTGAGCACCTGCTTGGGTGACCTGAGAATGCACATTGATCAGTTGCCAGTGCTATGCTTGGTAGCAAGAGCTTGTGCCTATACCTCGGTTAATTTTCACAACTGTCCCATGAGATCAGTACTATTATTTTCGCCCCTGTTTTTAAATTGCTTCCTAGAGGCACCACTTCGGGCAGAAAAGTTACTTAACCTTTTCTGTGCCTCCTTTTCCTTCTCTGGGGAAATTGGGCATGGCAATAATTGCCTTCCTCACACAAAGCACTTAGAATGATGCCTGACACATAGTAGACAGTGAATAAATGCTAGTATTGTGACTGCTGTTAGTTTTCAGATGACAAATCTGAGGCTTGGTAAGTGCAGCACAAATGCCTGATCACATTCTAGGATAAGCTGAGTCAGGTCCTCCTGATAGCTATGAGGCTGATGATGGAGGAAGAGGAGGAGAAGGAGAAAAAAAGAAAAGGAGAAGGAAGAGAAGAGAAACAGGAGGAGGAGAAGAAGGAGGAGACAAGAAGATGCTGGTGATGATAATGGTGTTGGTGGGGATGACGATGTTGATGATGACGATGATGAAAGAAGAGGAGCAGGAGGAGCGGGAGAAAAGGGGGAAGATGATGTCTTCATTCCAGTGCCTGGAATGATGTTGACAACGATGATGATAAAATGACGGTGTTGATGATGTTGATAAGGCTGATGACAATAGCGAGACAGAGACATGATGAGAACCAACAATGACTGAACATTCACCATGTCCCAGGCATTGTGCCAAGCATCTCACATTTATCGACTGAGGAAACCGGGGCGCCAAGAGGGTAAGAGCATCACTGGCATCACGCAGGTGGTGAGGGTGCAGTCAGGACTCATGCCCAAGACTGCCTGACTCAATAGTCCTTAACGCTACATGGGTGCCACCATTTTGAGAGACTCTGGACTGGGAGCTCAAAAGAGTTGTCTCAATCTTCTCCATAGATCAGAATCACCTAAGGAACTTTTAAAAAATACCAAGGCCTGAGTCTCAACCTCAGAGAGTCAGAATCGGTTGGTGAGCCTGGGTATCAGGTGGAGCCTGGGCATCAACATGACTCATTTAGGTGCTTTTGAAAACCACACTGCCCAGATGTCCACTAAAGTTGCCCTGTCCTGGTGTTTCAGGCATGTCTGATCATCCTCCGTTCTCCCCGCTGAGGAGACTGCAGGGGAGGAAGTCTGTTGAGACATCTCCGGGGGGAGACGGGAACGGGAAAAGCTGCAGTCAGGTGAGCCTGGGCAAGCCAGGCTATGAACCGTGAAAGAGCACATGAATTGGCCCTGGGCACTGTCACCATTTCCCTCAACTTTCTGGCCATCTGCTGATTGTGGGGCATCTTAGAAATAAAAACAATATTCCTTGGAAATTATTTCATAATAGGGTTCCTCCCTTAAAAGCAAAGGCAGTGTGTTGCCCTGGGAGTGAATTTAGAAAGAACAGCATCATTTTATTTTGAAACAGTCACCACCTTACAGAGTTAGTACCACTCAAGCTTTTTTTTTTTGAAAAGGGGTCTCGCTCTGTTTTCTGGCACTATCATAGCTCACTGTTGCCTCAAACTCCTGGACTTAAGCGATCTCCCCCACTCTCTATCCCCCACCTCCCAACTACCTGGGACTACAGGAGTACACCGCCATGCCTGCCTAATTATTTTAGTTTTTGTAGAGATAGGGGTCTCGCTTTGCTGCCCAGGCCGGACTTTAATTCCTGGGCTCAAGTGATCCTCCCACCTCAGCCTCTCAAAGTGTTGGGATTACAGAGTGAGCCACGGAGCTCAACCCCAAGCTTCTTATTTGTAGTGAGGAAACTGAGGCTCAGAGAGGGACAGTGGCATGCCCAAGCCCACGGGACCAACTTACTCGTCATCCCTTGGAATGGCCTGCTTGCTGCTGCTGTGAATGAGTGCACTCCAGGATTTCTGCTATGAAGCCTTTATTTAAAAAAAAAAACAAATCAATATGCTTTATATAATTTTTGTTCATCTCTTGGAAAGATGCAATGTGGCAGTTAAGTCCACTGTCAATATTTTTATGAACTCTGTGGAAAATATGATGTTAAAAGCTTTTGGTAACCACTTCATTAAGCTTGGCTTTTTCTAGGCCACCACAAAAGGTAAATAAACCCTAATGAGTAATATGCCCAGATTGAGATCCTGTAAGCTATCCAAAAAGTCAGTGCCTCAAAGCACACTCATCCCCTGACACCAAGCCTCAGAGGAGTCTGAGAAAGGTGATCCTAGCCCTGTGCTGTGCACCAAGACCTTTAGACAAAGACTTATTAACCCACAAATTAGATACTAACTAAATAGAGCCAGAAATTCCACAGACGGAAAAGAATTGCACAGCATCAGTAATACCGTGAAGTTAGCATGCCGCCAGCTGGGCTCCCAGCACAGCAGAATTCCCTGGTAACCAGCACATAGAGATTAATGGGGCTGCTGGGCCTAACAATGACCTCAGGCCTTATTCTTTCATTCCTTCCACAAATTAAATGCTAGGTATTGGGGATTCAACAGTGATTAACATGGAGTTCCAGACCTTCAGGAGCTCATCATCTTTTGTGGAGAAACTGGAGTGAATACAAGGAAACAGACTTGTCATCCGGGGGTACAGTGGGATGTAAGGGGAGTGAATGCCCCAGACTGGGGAGCAGGGTCAGGAATAGTTCCTTGGAAGGACTGTAGAGTTGAAGGAAAGAGCTCATCTTTAAAATAGGAGAAACTTGAGTGTATTTACAGGTGATAGGAAAAGCCACCAGAAAGAGAAAGGATTGAGGTCAGTTATTGGCGTGAGTTTCCTAAGAAGGTATAAGATAATAGAGCTGGGCTGGGGATGAGCCTTAGGTGGAAGGAGAACCTGTCTGTGAAACAGATGAGAACGAGACGAGGGTGGACACAGATGTGCGTGCACTGGTGGACAAGGAACTGAAGTGAGGAAACGGGAAGGGGCGGCTGCTTTGGGTAAACTAGGAGGTGTGATGTCATCTCAGAGTATAGCGGGTGGTGAAGCAGAAAGGCTTCATGAGAGGGGAGAGTTTAACAAAGTGCCAGGAAGAACTGACATGGGATTTACTGTGTCACAGAGGATGTCTACTGGGAGGTGATGGGGGCCCGGCTGTGACCATGAAAGAAGAGTAGCACCACAGTGAATGGTTGGGTGGGCTTCTCCAGAAGTCCCCAGCAACATGAGTATAGGAACAAAGAAGGCTGGCTCCATTTAGGATCAGTTTGTCTAGGTGGATATAAGGGCAAAAAAAATCAGGCAAAAGAATGAAGTTTTCGTAAGACAGGCTGAAGTGATGGCATATAATGAAGGGAGTGGAGGCAGAAGGGGCTGACGGAGTGGAGAAAATGAAGCAGCTAAGGGTCTGCAGGTCTCGATAAGGTTAAAAACAGATGCTGTGAGATTAGTGGAGGAAAATGCTAGAAGGACAGTGATCCTTAGAGGACTGTGAAAACTTCAGTTCCAGGTAATGGTGAGCCAGGTTATTTGGACCAACTGCCTGCTGAAAACAATCACGAATGCTGCATAAAATATAAAAACATCTTAGAGGTAAAATCATAAGGAATTACCAGGTCATTATTGAATGGGAAAAAAGAAGCCAGTGAGCACAGAATCTGCTTTTGCCCTGAAGGATTCTGCCATCTTAGCAATTCTGAATTTTTGTTTTGTCTACCAAAATCAAAATCAAAGGCCAGCACAAAGTGTAGGAGTTTAATAGGAGGCCTTTGGCACTATAAGCTGGGCTTTCTAAGACTATTTCCTCTAAAGTAGGAGGTGAACCGAATTAAACCAATTCTTACATGGTTTTACAGCTCAGATTTGTACCACTTAGGTGGTCCAGGGAAATTCAAACCTTGATTTTGGATTAAGGTGAGATTTCCAGACACATATCCTTTATAAACAATTTTTCAATAATAATGGCCAGCACACAGTCAAAAATAACTAAATATACTTAGAAATAAGATACCATGAGGGACCCACACATGTAACAGACACATAGATTTCAGATATTGGTATTATTAGATACAGACTATGAAAAACTATGCTTACTATGTTTTAAGAAATAAAGATCAGTCCTGCAGGGAACAGGAAACCCCCAAAAATGTCATGGCAGATTGGAAAATCAAATAGAATTTTTAGAACTGAAAAATACAATAATCAAAGTAAAGAATGATGTTGACTTTTGAGGTTTCTGAGCTAGACCAGTTGCTAGTGTTGATGTCCAAAGAACGGCCAGTGGGAGTTTGCAGCTGAGGTGGAGTGGAGGAGTCATTCAGGGGAGTTGAAGTGAAACAGAAACTGGGAGGCTAAAGGGTTGGGGGGATTTTTCACATGACCTGTGAAGTCATCCAAAATTATGACAGGACTTGGGATGGGGAGACAGGTGCCCAAGATATCACTGGATGAAGGGAAGATTAGCAGACAGAGATGAAGAGAGAGTAGTCTTGACAATGAGGTTGAAACATAACAGAGTAAGGAATTCCAAGAGGAGCGAAGAAGTGATCTGGAAATGGCATTGAGGAGTGAGAAGGATGGATCCCATCTCTCTGCCAAGAACTGTAAAGGGTCTGGGATTTTTTTTTTTTTTTTTTTTTTTTTTTGTTGCTCTGCCATTTCTTGTCATCTGTGCGGTCGGAGCTGCCTCATTCACATTTGTACCCCAGCCTGTGAGAAGGGAGAGAAACACATGACATGAAAATGGCATGTCACTTCCACTATCATTGCATCAGTGAGAATTTAGTCTTATGACCACGCCCACACTGAATGGGGGCAGGCAGGTGTGTTCTCTTGATG
>PVKP010011291.1:0-61774 GCA_004027715.1 Plecturocebus donacophilus
CAGTCTGGCTTCTCAGTCCCTTTTTCAATCAGCTGGATGGACTGCTCTGACTTCCCAGAGCGCCAAACATCATCCAAAAGGAGACTCAGTCCCGTTTACTCCGCACCAAGAGCCGCCGAGCCGAGACGCAGGCAAAAAAGCCACGCCAGCCGAAAGGGTCACGCTGGCGACCCGTGGGGCTCCTCCACTGGGAATGTCCTGGTCCGTGGGCCGCAAAAATGTATCGGTAAGTGTGGCGTCCACTGGCTCTCTGCGCTTTTACTGGGAGCTGCGATCCTGAGCTGCTAGTGATCAGCCATCTTGGATCTCTCTCCGTGCCATGACTTCTTAAACCAGTGGCTCTGTTCTTTTCTCTCAAATTTCCCATTGACTCCCAGTCACGAATATCTTTCTCATGCTGTAGCTTCAAGATATGGAAGAAAATAAACTTGCTGAGTGTTTGAATTAAAAACAGAAGCCTCTTAATGCATGGACTCAGAGAACTGAAAGGGAGCCAAGCCATCATCTGGCCCTCTCCCTTCATCTGAGAGATGGAGGGAAAGCTGAGGGCCTCTCCTTGGGGAGGAGCAGGAAAAGGTCTAGCCTAAAACAGCTATAGAAGAGGCCACAGAAATGGGATGGGACCACCAGAGGTCAACCATTCTCCATAACCTTTTTGGTCAGATCTAAGCCTGAACTTGCCTACAAAGCCAAGGAGATCACAAAAAAATCAAAGAGAGCAAATGCAATGCCATAACAATTAGTAATTTCAAAAAAGCTAGAAGATGTACTTGGAAAGTTGGTAAATATTATCTTGACTCATTCTGACGACATACTTGTGTTTTGAGTGAATAAGAGCATCGTTTATCTAAGGATGTTGAAGCAAATTTGTTCTTTTTTAGTAGGTCCGGATAGATATTCACTGAATCAAAATCTGAATGGCATCTCTTCTGCTGCTAGAAAGAGTGGATTGGTGTTGTTAACAAGGACAGATTTCATAGTCAGCTCAGCCCCTAATCCTTAACAATGAAGTGCAGGCTGTAGTAGAAGTAAGGAACCTCTGAACGACATTGTCCTAGGATACTTGTGGGATAAAGAGTAAGTTTCACAATTCTTCTAGTGGGTCTTTTGACAGCAGTTTGTAAGAAGTATAGCTAGATACTTTGCTTTCCAAACATGCAAATTAGACCCCAGCCTCTTCTGTGCAGTGGCAGTCCCATGATTTTTACTTGCCATGAGGTGGCCCGAGCAACCCCAGTTCTTGCTCTTCACAGGAGCTGGGAAGAATTGAGACCCCATCTTTTCCATCAGGATGGAAGAACTGGATCTTGGTTTACATTTCTTAAAAACAAACCCTGAATAGTGTGGCCACCCTTGGTTGAGATCTTAGACTTTTTAAAGTTATTGCCTTCTCACTCTCCAATGGGCCACTTATCTGCAGCTTGCTTAGCATCTCTCTCCTTGATTTGGTAGTGGGGACTAATGGCTTCAGGAAGATTGATGGAGGTGTTGCCATGTTCACCAATTCTCATGCTTCATGTAGTGGTTGAAGCGGATATCATCACACTTGTATGACTTACTCCATTCATTTATCCATCCATCCTTCCATCCATCCATCCATCTATCCATCCATTGAACTTGTATTTAGTGATCAACAGTGAAATTCAACGCACTATGTTTAAGAACTTGAAGACAAGCTCATAATCCAGTTGAGGACACAAGGAAAGCTAAAAATTTACAAGAAGACAACAGTATTTAAAGGCAGCACATGGTAGTCCAAATATAATTGAGTGACAAAAAATTTCAGATTATAAGAACTAGTGTTTAGAAGAAGGTGAGGATGGGAGATGTTAGGAAAGGGTCATGGACTGAGCTGGACTCACCTGCATATTCCTTACCTTGAATTCTCCCTCACATTTTGGCAACATGCAATATCTGTACTCCACAAAAGAGACACCTGAAAGCCAGAAATTTAAGTAACTTCAAACAAAACTATATAGTTTGCACATAGTGGAGGAGGAATTAGAGATCAAGTTTGTTGGGATCCAAAGGCCCTTGTGTCCATTACACCCATGATGCCTCCTTGAAACAAATGTCAAACACGTTCTTCTCATCTACTGCATGCTTTAGCCTGTGAAGGACCCTTGCATTTGCAAACATATTAAGGAGACAGGTGTCTAGGAGTAAAGCCTGGTGCTCTCAGGCCTTGTTTCACAGTTAACTGTAGTGGTTTAGGCTCTTGCTACTCAAAGTGTGGTCTATGGACCAGCAGCATCAGCATCAAATGGGAACTGGTTGAAAATTCAGAATCTCAAGCCCTACCCAGACCTACTGAATGAGACTTTGCATTTTAATAAGATCCCCAAGTGACTCATATGTACCTTAAAACTTGAGAAGCACTAGTTTTGAAGGCATACAGGTATACCTCAATTTTAGTAATTTTAGAATAGTGCATCAAGATCCAGCTTAGAATAAAAGATAAATAAGGAGGAAATTCTGTCCTTTAAGAAATTCGCCATTCAGTTCTGTTAAGCATTGATTGTCATTATGGCATTCAAATTAGGATGTCATGTGTAACTTCTGAGGAACCTATCTTGCACCTACATTCATACCTGGGCAGAGGCAGATAGCTTTCATCCACTAGGGGAGAGGAAGCTTAAATTTGACATAGAAGACATAAACTAGCAAAAGAAGAAGAATAAAGATCATGTGTGCTGAGGAAGTTCAGAAACCTAAATGAAAAGAGGGTCTAGATGTGCCTCTGGGATGGACAGGAGTCCAATCCTTCTGGACTGCAAAGCCTCCTCTCTTCTCCTCTGCTTCCGACAACCCCAAGGGCATATTTTGTCCTCAGATACAGGGCAGGAGACCCCTATCTTCAACTCCTCTCCCTAGTAGGCTGAGGCTACACAGAATCCCTTGCTCCCAGGAGGAGGGAAGCTGTGTCCTGGGCCGTCCACTGCCCCCAGATTCATCTCCAACTATTGGGTTTGGCTTGATCCAGCTCAGCCTGGTTGCATAGAGCAACCAAACTTTCTCCCTTGCTTCTTAGGAGCTGCAGGAGTTCCTCTAGCATGTCACCAGCACAGTGGCACTGCATTATAGTTGGTGATTTTCCATGTCTGAGATTCCTGTCCCCCTCCCTCCATGCCCAAAGGCATCTTCTTGGGTTTCTCCTGATCTGACTTCTCTCCCACCTTCTGATACCTGGTTTTGGCTTGCTGGTGTTCTCTCTCCACCTCCTTACCCTGCTATGTTCCCATTAGCCTCTCCAAGCCATTTACTGGAGCAGTCGTCCCCTTTTCTGATCAGGTACAGCTGAGAGGGCTCCACAGTTCAACTTTGCCCCTGCACCTGCCAGACTGCCCCAGGCCTTGGCCCTCACTGACTTGGAAACTTTCTGCAGCTTAGCCCATAGTAATGTGAGTGGTTTCTGTGAATGGGTGAGCATTCTGGGAAAGGGGCCAGGGGAGACTGTGTTTGAGAGAGGGCCTCTGGAGAGGGAGCTAGAGGGAAGGAATTCAGCTCTGCTCCCTGTGGTGGGCTCAATGGAAACCAGTTTTCCAATGAGACCCAGTCAGGGAGATGGCTCTTTCTCACCAAAGCTTTCCCTCTCTTTGCTCTGGGGACCTAAGTGAGAGTTGGTTTTCACTCTTCCTGTCTGGAGTCAGTTACGTAGTTTTTGGGATCCGATGATAAAGAAACAGGGTAATTTCTAAAGAAATGTTTGGATTTGAAGAAGGGGTTCTGAAGGAAACTCATGTCTTCTTTACCATCATCAGGTTTCTTGTAGTGTCTGGACTCCCAGGTTCAACCTCTGTCTCTCTCAGCCTCTCTTTCTGTCTCCTTGTCTCTTCCTAGGTCTCTGCCTGTCTCCCTCTCTGTTGCTCTTTGTCATGTCTGTCTCTCTGTTCTGTTTGTCTTTGCTCCTCTGTGTTTCTCATTTGTTCTTCATGTGTCTCTCTCCATCTGTCTCTGTCTCTGTCATGTCTGTGTCTCTCTGACTGTTCTTTTTTCTCTTTCTCTGTTTCTTAGTGTTTGTTCTCTCACTCTCTCTCTCTCTCTCTGTGTATGTGTTTGTGTGTGTATGTATGCGTCTGTCTGTCTATTTCTCTCTGTCTCTCTTTGATCTTGTCTGACTCATGCGGTTTTGTTCCCTCTTTCTGTGTGGATGTCTCTGCATGTCTCTCCCTGTCTCTGTGTGTATATGTGTCTATCTCTCTCGCTTTCTTCTCTCTGCCCTCTCAGAGTTTCACAGTCCCTGAGCTGCTCTCTGGCATAGCATCTTCTCCTATTTCTGTGTCTGTGCTTGGCCTCCCTGCACAGTTTGTTCTCATATCCAGACTCAGGGTCGCTGCCCTACCAGCTGCCAGTATGAGGCTCTGAGTCTGTGTCTGGCAGTTTTTCCGTGTGCTGGCTTGGTGCTCACAGCTGCTTTGCCACCCAGACTCTGCCCACACTGGCAGAGACAACATTACTGGAGGGCCAATGGCTTGCATGAGCACTCAGTGCAGGCACCCAGTTTCAACTGGGAGGGCAAAGATCACACACATGCATGCCATACAAGTACACTCACACAGACACAAACACACACAGATTAATTTTGGTAAACACACTGACAACACATTCAGATGCACTATCAAAGAAGGACTTGTTTTCCGGCTGCTGGGAGTGCCATCAGTGGGCACTGCCAGCTGTCAGCCCTTTCCAGGCTGGCCTCAGTGGCAGAAAGAACCTTGCACCTTCTTGGGGAAGCTCATATCCAGTGAGTGATTTCTAAAAGATTGTAAAGGCTTGACCATCTTGACCTATCTTGGAAGGATCACTCTAGCTCCACAGCTCCCAATGGGGTTGGCCCTGCTTCCCAGCACCTGGTGAGCTCTGTCTGCCCACTCCAGCTTCCTTCCTCTCGTTTTCCAGATGTTGATCCTGAGGTCCCTCCTTAATCCACATCCTGCAAACTAAACTCAGCCTCTAAGTTTGCTTCCCAAGAAAAACTCAGCTGGTGACACACACATACATTTATATTCTCGTGTTTTTCTCTCCTTCTCTCTCTCTCTCTCTCTCTCTCTCTCTCTCTACACACACACACACACACACACACACACACACACGCACACATTCTACTTAATTTTCCTTCCTCCCTGTATTTTAAAACTTACCTTTTCCCTTGGATCTCTCCTTTGTAATGTGCTGAAGTTTTGTTCCCAAGCAAATCATTTCATGCCCCCACTGGCCCCAGCAGCCTGGTTTAGACCTTGCAATTGTCTCCTGGATTGTGCTAGAATCTTTGGTAGTTCCTTACTTTACATTTTCTTCATCAGCACAGTGGGAAGAACATAGGTTTAGGGGCGATGAGACCCAGTTTGTAGTCCTAACTTCATCACTAATCAGCTGTAGGACCTTGTGAAAACCATTTTTATGCCTATGTCTCAGTTTCCTTGTCTGTGAAAGGAGTTCCCATGAAGTCTACCTCACAGAGTGAGGGATGGTATCTGTGTCTGTACTGTGATGTGCTACATAATTATTAGTTTTATTAAACACATTGGGTGCATTATTTAAATGATGTGACAACTTTTCCCTTTATTCTCTTTCCTGATCTTTTGTTTTTGGTTCCTTGATTGTTCAAAGGCAGCAGAGCCCTCATCACCACAAAACAAAACAGCAGCTCCACTATTTACTGAGACCTTACTATGACTTTTCTTTTTAATGTCTCATTTAATTCCCACAGCCATCTTGTGAAGATGGCTCTATTATCCTTTCCTACAGATGGGAACACAGAAATTTGGGCGGTTGATAACTTGAGAATTTATTCAAGGTTACATGGAAAGTGAATGCTGGTTCAAGATTCAAGTTTAAATTGTATCGTGTCCAACATAAGAACTCGCATAAACTTAAGGTAAAAGGGTGGAAAGAGATATTCCATGCAAATGGACACCAAAAGTGAACAGGCGTAGTTATTTTTATATCAGACAATACAAATTTTAAGGTGACAGCAAAAAGACAAAGAGGGACATTATATAAATAAAAGAACTAGCACAACAGGAAAATATGGGCATTATGTACTCATAAAAGGACAAGTTTAACAGAAAAATATCACAATCCTAAATATATATACACCTAACACTGGGGCTCCCAAATATATAAAACAGTTACTACTAGACCTAAGAAATGAGATATGCAGCAACACAATAATAGTGGGGGTCTTCAGTATGCCACTGACAGCACTAGGCAGGTCATCAAGACAGAAAGTCAACAAGAAATAATGTACTTAAAATATAACCTAGAACAAATGGACTTAACAGATATTTACAGAACATTCTACCCAACAACTGCAGAATATATATTCTATTCATCAGCACATGGAACATTGTCCAAGATAGACCATATGACAGGCCACAAAAGAAGTCTCAATATATTTAAGAAAATTGAAATTATTTGAAGTACTCTCTCAGACCATAGTGGAATGAAATTGGAAATAAACTTCAAAAGGAATCCTCAAAACCATGCAAATACATGGAAATTAAATAACCTGCTCCTGAATGAGCATTGAGTCAGCAATGAAGTCAAGATGGAAATTTAAAAAATTCTTCAAACTGAACGATAACAGTGACACAACCTTTCAAAACCTCTGGGATACAGCAAAAGCAGCGCTAGGAGGAAAGTTCATAGCATTAAATGCCTATATCAAAAAGTCTGAAAGAGCACAAATAGACAATCTAAGGTCATACTTCAAGAACTAGAGAAACAAGAACAAACCAAACCCAAACCCGGCAGAAGAAAAGAAACAACCAAGATCAGTGCAGTGCTAAATGAAATTGAAACAAAAAAAAATTATGAATGGTAAATCAAAAAAGTTGGTTCTTTGAAGAGATAAATAAAATTGATAGACTATTGGCAAGATTAACCGTCGAAAGAAAAGAGAAGATCCAAGTAAGCTAATTTAGAAAAGAAACAGGAAATATTACAACCCATAACACAGAAATATAAAAGATCATTCAAGGCAAATCTGAACACCTTTACATGCATAAATTAGAAAACATAGAGGAGATGGATAAATTCCTCGAAATGTAGAACCTATTTGACCTAATAAACAATGATCTATTTCTTCCTAGATTGAACCAGAAAAAAATCGAAGCTCTTAACAGACCAATAACGAGCAGCAAGATTGAAACAGTAATTAAAAAGGTACCAACAAAAAAAACAGTCCAGGACCAGATGGGTTCATGGGTGAACTTTATCAGATATTCAAAGAAGGACTGGTACCAATCCTACTGACACTATTCTAAAAGATGAATAAATAGGGAATTCTCCCTAAATCATTCTACGAAGCCAGTATCACCCTAATACCAAAACCAGGAAAAGACATACCAGAAAAAGAAAACTACAGACCAATATTCCTGACGAAAATAGATGCAAAATTTCTCAACAAAATGGTAGTTAACCAAATCCAGCAGCATATCAAAAAGATAATCCACTGTGATCAAGTGGGTTTTATACCAGGGATGCAGGGATGGCTTAATATATGGAAGTCAATAAAATGTAATACACCACATAAACAGAATTAAAAACAAAAATTACGTGATTATCTCGTTAGATAGAAAAAAGACATTTGACAAAATCAGGCATCCTTTTTTGGTTAAAACCCTTGGCAAAATTAGTATAGAAGGGACATAATTTAAGGTAATAAAAGCCACAGCCAACATTGCACTGAACAGGGAAAAGTTGAAAACATTCTTCCTGAGACCTGGAAAAAGATAAGGATGCCTACTTTCCCCACTTCTATTCAACATAGTACTAGAAGTCTTAGCCAAAGCAATCAGACATGACAAAGAAATAAAGGACATCCAAATCACTAAAGAGGAAGTCAAACTGTCACTGTTTGCTGATGACATGATTGTCTACCTAGAAAACCCTAAGACTCATCCAAAAAGCTCCTAGAACTGGTAAATGAATTCAGCAAGGTTTCGGGATACAAAATTAATGTATACTAATCAATATCCCTGTTATACACCAACAGTGACCAAGCTGAGAATTGAATCAAGAACTCAACTCCTTTTATAACAGTTGCAAAAAATAAAAATAAAATACTTAGGATTATACCTAATCAAATAGGTGAAAGACCTATACAAGGAGAACTACAAAGCACTGCTGAAAGAAATCATAGATGACACAAGCAAATAGAAATGCATCCCATGCTCATGGATGAGTAGAATCAATATTTTGAAAATGACCATAATGCCAAAAACAATCTACAAATTTAATGCAATTCCCATGAAAATACTACCATCATTTTTCACAGGACTAGGAAAAACAATCCTGAAATTCATATGGAACCAAAAAAGGGCCTGCATAGCCAAAGCAAGACTAAGCAAAAAGAACAAACATGGAGGCATTACCTTACCCAGTTTTATACTGCAAGGCCATAGTGATCAAAACAGCAAGGTGCTTGTATAAAAATAGGCATATAGACTAATTGAACAGAGTAAAGAAACCCCCCAAAATCCAGATACTTATGCCCAACTATCTTCAACAAAGCAAACAAAAACATAAAATGGGGAAAGGACACTCTTTTCAACAAATGGTGCTGAGATAATTAGCAAGCCACCTGTAGAAGAATGAAACTGGATGCTCATCTCTCACCTTATACAAAAAACAACTCAAGATGGATTAAGAAATTAAACCTAAGATCTGACACTATAAAAATTATAGAAGATAATGTTGGTAAAACCCTTCTAGACATTGGCTTAGGCAAGAATTTCATGTCCAGGAACCCAAAAGCAGGTTCAATAAAATTAAAGATAAATAACTGATACCGAATTAAACTGAAGAGCTTTCGCATGGCAAAAGGGACAGCCAGTAGAGTAAACAGACAACCCACAGAGTGGAAAAAAATTTTCACAATATATACATCTGACAAAGGACCAATATCAAGAATCTACAATGAACTCAAACAAATCAGTAAGAAAAAAAAACAAACAATCCCATCAAAAAGTGGGCTAAGGACATGAATAGACAATTCTCAAAAGAAGATATACAAATAGCCAGCAAACATATGAAAAAATGCTCAACATCACTAATAATCAGGGAAATGCAAATCAAAACCTCAAAACCATGATGTGATACCAGCTTACTCCTGCAAGAATGGCCATAATCAAATAATTTTTTTGAAAAGTAGATGCTGGCATGGATGTGGTGAACAGGGAACACTTCTACACTGCTAGTGGGAATGTAAACTAGTACAGCCACTTTGGAAAACTGTGGAGATTCCTTAAATAACTAAAAGTAGAATGACCATTTGATCCAGGAATCCCAGTACTGGGTATCTACCCAGAGCAAACAAAGTCATTATTCAAAAAAGATATTTATGTATGCATGTTTATAGCAGCACAATTCACAATTGCGAAATTATGGAATCAACCCAAATGCCCATCAAACGAGTGAATAAAGAAACCGTGGTATATACGATGGAATACTATGTAGTCATAAAAAGGAATGAATTAACAGCATGTGCAATGACCTGGATGAGATTGGAAACTATTATTCTAACTGAAGTGACTCAGGAATAGAAAACCAAACATTGTATGTTCTCACTGATATGTGTGAGCTAACCTATGATGACCCAAAGGCATAAGAATGGTACAATGGACTTTGGGGACTTCGGGGAAAGAGTTAGAGGGGCTGTGGGATAAAAGACTACAAATACGTTGCCATGTATACTGCTCGGGTGATAGGTGGCATCAAAATCTCACAAATCACCAATGAAAAACTTATTCATGTAGCCAAATACTACCTTTACACCCAATAACTTATGGAAAAATAAAAATAAATAAATATCTAAACATAAAAAAAGAAGAAAGAAAAAAAGTATCAAGGTCATTATTGCTTCCCTAGGATTTCTGGTAAATCTATGAATTGATCTCATCCTACCCCATTGAGTCAATCATTACATCCAGAAGATTTATCTCTCTTTTTGCAGTATGGGCTTTTGACACAATCAAGTTTATTTTTATTTTTCTTTAGTGGTGATTTCTGAGTTTGATGCATCTGTCACCCAGCAGTATACACTGTACCCAATGTATAGTTTTTTATCCCTCACCCCCTCCCACCTTTTCCCTTGATTTCCCAAAGTCCATTGTATCATTCTTATGCCTTTGCATCCTCACAGCTTAGCTCCCACTTATGAGTGAGAACATATGATGTTTGATTTTCCATTCCTGAGTTACTTCACTTAGAATAATGGTCTCCAATTCCACCCAGGTTGCTGCAAATGACATTATTTAATTCCTTTTCATGGCTGAGTAGTATTCCATGCTGCATATATTCAACATTTTCTTTATCCACTCTTTGATTGATAATCATTTGGGCTGGTTTCATATGTTTGCAATTGCAAATTGTGCTGCTATAAACATTTGTGTGCAAGTATCTGTTTTGTATAATGACTTCTTTTCTTCTGGGTAGATACCCAGGAATGGGATTGCTGAATCAAATGGTAGATTTACTTTTAGTTCTGTAATGAATCTACACAATGTTTTACATGATGGCTGTACTAATTTACATTCCCACCAACAGTGTAAAAGTGTTCATTTTTCAACACATCCATACCAACATCTATTTTTTGATTTTTTTGATTATGGCCATTCTTGCAGCACTAAGGTGGTATCTCATTGTGGTTTTGATTTGCATTTCCCTGATTATTAGTGATGTTGAGCATTTTTTCATATGTTTGCTGGCTATTTGTATATCTTCTTTTGAGAATTGTCTATTCATGTCCTTAGCCCACTTTTTGATGGGATTGTTTGTTTTTTTCTTACTGATTTGTTTGAGTTCATTGTAGATTCTCGATATTGGTCCTTTGTCAGATGTATATATTGTGAAAATTTTTTTCCACTCTGTGGGTTGTCTGTTTACTCTACTGGCTGTCCCTTTTGCCATGCGAAAGCTCTTCAGTTTAATTCAGTATCAGTTATTTATCTTTAATTTTATTGAACCTGCTTTTGGGTTCCTGGACATGAAATTCTTGCCTAAGCCAATGTCTAGAAGGGTTTTACCAACATTATCTTCTATAATTTTTATAGTGTCAGATCTTAGGTTTAATTTCTTAATCCATCTTGAGTTGATTTTTGTATAAGGTGAGAGATGAGCATCCAGTTTCATTCTTCTACAGGTGGCTTGCTAATTATCTCAGCACCATTTGTTGATTAGGGTGTCCTTTATCCACTTCATGTTTTTGTTTGTTTTGTCAAAGAGAAGTTGGCTGTAAGTATTTGGGTTTATTTCTGGGTTCTCTATCCTGTTCCATTTGTCTATATGCCTATTTTTATATGAGTACCATGCTGTTTTGGTAACTGTGGCCTCATAGTATAGTTTGAAATCAGGTAGTGTGATGCCTCCAGATTTGTTCTTTCTGCTTAGTCTTTCTTTGGCTATGTGGGCTCTTTTTTGGTTCCATATGAATTTTAGAATTGGTTTTTCTATTCTGTGAAGAATGATGGTGGTATTTTGAAGGGGATTGCATTGAATTTGCAGATTGCTTTTGGCAGTATGGTCATTTTCACAATATTGATTATATCCATCCATGAGCATGGGTTGTGCTTCCATTTGTTTGTGCTGTCTATGATTTCTTTCAGCTGTGTTTTGTACTTTTCCTTGTAAAGGTCTTTCAGCTCTTTTGTTTTATATATATATATATATATATATATATATATATATATATATATATGCATGTAGCTATTGTAAAAGTGGTTGAGTTCTTGATTTGATTCTCCGCTTGGTCACTGTTGGTGTATAGAAGAGATACAATTTGTGTACATTAACCTTGTCTCTGGAAACCTTCCTGAATTCTTTTATCAGTTCCAGCAGCTTTCTGGAGGAGTCCTTATGGTTTTCAAGGTGAACAATCACATCATCAGCAAACAGTGATAGTTTTACTTCCTCTTTAGTGATTTGGATGCCCTTTATTTCTTTCTCTTGTCTGATTGCTCTTCCTAGGACTTCCAGTACTATGTTGAAGAGGAGTGGTGAGAGTGGGCACCCCTGTCTTGTTCTAATTTTCAGAGGGAATGCTTTCAACTTTTCTCCACTTCATACTATGTTGACTGTGGCTTTGTCATAGATGCAAAGAACCTTCAGCTTCTCCAGTGGGGGTGTGGGTTTGGGAGAGTAGGGTCTTCCTTTCCCACTTCTGCAGTTGAGGCACTCACAGTATTTGGGACTCTCCAGGGTCCTGCAGAAGCAGTCTGCTTCCTTCAGAGGGTCTGTGGGTCCTCTTGGGATTGCTGGTTTGTTCTTGAAGTCCATCTGCAGCTAAAATTCACAATGCATGCCTCCACATACTGCTTTGTAGAGCTGCAATCTAGTCCTACCTCCTGTTGGACATGATCCCAGGAGCTCCCCAACCTTGATACTTTCTTGAGAATTTGGCTCTAGTCTATTTACTATCCAAAAGCCAAGGGCAAGCAAAAGAAGCTCTGGGGTCAGGAACATTGAGATGTAATCCAAGTTCTGCCTGAATTAGTTGGAAGGGCTTGCACAAATCTCTTAAATGTGGCAGGTTTTCACTTTGTCATGGGGTGCATAGCTACATGATTTCTGAGGTATTTTCTTGCTCTCAAATGCAGATCACTCAATGCAATACCTGCTTTTCTACTCTCTGGCTTTCTAAATGGCATCTATCTCTGAGACCCAAATATTATCATCCCACAGTTGTACCCACTGACTTCAGCCTGCATTGATCTCCCCATTTATGTCTGCCCGTGCGCCCTAACTTTTTTCATATTCATTTAGATGCTTATTCATGTGCCATGGGGTAGAGGACAAAGAGCTCACCTTTGGACTGAGACAAATATTTAAATCTATACTCTGGAATTTATCTGTAGTATAACTTTGGGCAAGCCATCAACCTCTCTGAAGTTCAGTTTCCCTTTCGTAAATTGGTGATGGTGCTTACTTTACAGGGTAATTGTGAGAAAATGATATGATAATAATTTTATGCATGGGAAACTTCAAGGTATTATAACAATCTTAGTTTAAATTGTCACCATTACGATTAATCAGTAGTTGATTTGCAATTTGATGGAGCATTCCTGGAAGGCTGGGACTTCCTCTTCTGTAGTATCTGGAAGATGTGTGTGTAGTTGGCACTAAAGGCTCCAACTGGTCTGAATTGAGCCTGATACCCAGGAAAAAATATCTGGTGTATTCTCTCTTAAGCAATGCATGAAGATGGTTGAATTTTTGAGAAGCAGGCAGCACCTCTTCTTATCTGACCTGAAAGCAAGGAAATTAACCTTGGATTATGCAAAGCACAGGACCACATAGTTTCTCTAACCATTCTGTGGCATATCCCAAATATTCACTTTGTCTTAAGATCACAGAATGCAGGCTAGATACTTCAACCAGGACAGTTCTATGTAACAGGCAGTTACTTTATTGGAAACACAGTATTGGAGCTTGTGGGCCAAAGCGCCAATACTGTGGACTAGCATACATGTGGGCCAAAACCACATGTATGCTAGCAGAAACATAGGTGCAGGAAATGCAATCCCTCCAAATGGAAGATGAGGCATAGGAGTGTGCAAGAAGAGGAGAAGGAAAACTTTGTGCTGGAAATAAGGAATACTCAACAATAGCCCAGAAGACCTCTAAGACTGTTCAAAAGAAACAGGAATCAATGTGTGGGTAGGTGAAATAAATCCAATAATGCATAACAAAATTAGGTATGCTGGGCATTTTCTGGTTGTTCCTCAGTCCCAAGACTATACTTCTTTATTCTGCTCTATAATGCTGGGGCTCAAACTTGTCAAGGTTTATTTCCCAGGATCCTTTGCAAGCTGACTCCCATTATACCCTGCTGATAGGAGGCACTGGTAGGAAACCAGAAGGCAGGAGGGAGGAAGCAGCATTTTCTGCCCCTCTTTCTCTTTCTATTTCCTTCTACCATGGGGGTTTCTGGGAGTAGCTATGCCCAATCCTTCATGGTCTCAGTTCCTGATGTGATGACCCTTCCTCTTCATCTGTAGAGGTTAGTAACCACCTCCTATTTGTTCTCCTAGCCTTCACAGTGATAGTTGCTTCCTGCCTTTTCTAGTCTTTGGGTTAATTGACTTTCTTTTACCTCTTTCAGACTTCCAATACCAGGAAAACAATACCCTGTTTTAAATCCTCTCTGTTTAAAATACCTAACTAGTTTCTGTTTTCATGACTGGATATTCCATAACGTAAAGTAGAGATCATGAAGCAATAGTACTTGATGACAGCTACTGGGGAAGTTTCCTTTCCATTAACCTTGGCGGTACATTTTGTCAAGACAAATGGAATAATAATAATAATGTTATCTAGCACATAAAAAACAGTCATTATTCTAAGCCATTATTCTAAGTCAATAGATATATTATCTCATTTAATCCTCACAACAGTGCTGTGAGATAGGTACTATTATTGTTTCCATTTTACTGATGAGAAAAGTGAGGCACAAGACACAAAGAGCTTAAATGAAGTTGCCTGAGAACATACAGGTGGTAAGAGGCAAACTGGTATTCGCATTTAAGAAGTCTGGCTCCAGAGTCCATAATTTTAACCACTGCCTTATCTTGGCTGTCTCTGCTTTTAGAGGAAAGCAGACCTTGAGACAAAGATTTTGGTTTAAGTAACTTCTTTACAAAATGATTTCAGGAAGCACAGTGAAAAATGAGGCAGAGAAGAAAAGAAGAAAGCTGATAAAAAGAAAAGGTGTTAATAATTTGGTTACTGCTGTGGGCAACTGGGACTTGATCCTGCTGGGGGTGCCCTGTGAGGATGTGTACAACCCAGTATTGAGGATCATTCCTCATGTGTTAATTCTCTAGTTGTTTTGGTCATACCCTGCATGTGCCAAGCATGCTCCCATGACCAGAGAACAACCTCAACCAGTGGGACACAGTAGGCACTAGTCATATATATGACGTTTCAGCAGTGACCTCCTGGGTGGGCAGAAGGGATATGTGCAGGGCATTGACAGTACCTACTGTACCCACTAAATTATAATGTTTCTTGGTCACTCACAATCATGTCCAGCTAGTTGTTTCACAAGTAAGATGGCAAGTTCAGATCACTCAGAGCTACTCTTCCTATACCCAAGGAGGTTTTCTAATGTCAGTGATCAAGATGATCTCATCCTTCATCTCCTTTCATCTTATCTGTCTCCATATTACATAGACTTTACTTCCTTAGTAGCCCTTCAGCCTCTTCCTTTCTGCCTCCTCACTGTGTCTTCATTCAAGTGTTCATTGTCTCTTATCAAGACTGGCCTCTCAACCTCCATTCTCTGACCCTTTCCAATATACTTTATTGCTGGAGTCATCTTACTAAAACACAATCTGATCATATCCCTCCCCTACTAAAATCCTTTGAGACTTTCCATAGCTTTCAAGGAAAAGGCCAAAATACTTGGTATGGCAAATGAGGCTACCATCTATGAATCTAACACCACGTCTCATACATCCTAAACTCATGACCTCATTTCCATGCACAGTCTGACACATCCATGTATTGATGTCTGTGAATCTTGTGTTCTGACACCTTCTCCTTCTTGTTCATCAAGCTGTGTCTTACAAGATTCATCTCAGACACAGCTTCTCCTAGCAATGTCTTCTTGCCCCCACTCCATGTTCTCAGTGGATGTGCCTGTTGCTCTCAAAGGGCCCTGCATTGCCTCTATCCAGCATAGTGCTTGCCACATGGTGAAGTTGATCAAACAATTTGTAGTTCAAACTGGGACACTTCTGAGAGTGAAAGGGCATGCTCATAATAATTATATAAAGACAACTCAGACTGCCTGAGGGTAGTCAACATGCATTGTCACCTTAACATCCACAGTGATGATCAATTCATATTCAATTCAAACATCAACAAATTCATACAATACTTACAAATTTAGTGAAGTGGTCTCATAAATAGAGCACACATATCACAGAAGGTGTACAAGAAGAGGCATTGGAGGCCAGAAGTATTAGAAAGCATATATATATATATATATATATATATATACACATAATTTATCCTAAATCTGTCTTCTGTATGTTTTACTATTGGATCAGTAAGCCTTTGTCACAATTATGCTGAACGACAAAATCACCCTCAAACTTTGTAACTTAAAATAACAAATATTTATCCTTGTTTTCATGTTTGTGGGTTGGCTGGCTCAGGCTATGCTGGGCTGCCAAGTTGCAGGTTGAGCGTTGTTCTGTTCCACATGGGTCTCATCTTCCTTGGACTTGCCTGCTAGCTGTCAGGTTTTTCTCATGGAAGTGGCAGACTTGTTAAAGGTTTAGCCAAAATTTAAAATGACATTTCAAGTTTCTGACTGCATCAAATCTGCTAACATCCCATTGTCCAAAATGAGTCATAAGTTCAAGCTCAAAGTCAAGGGATGAGGAGATATAGTCTGGCTATGAATGTAAAGTACTACTCCAGAGGAGTGAAGAACTGGAACCAATAATTCAGTTTACGTCATTATGTATACATTATATAAGGGCAGTAATACACACACATATACACAAACACACACATATATAACTTATAGGTACATATGTGTATATATATAGACACACACATGCACACACGTATGTACATGTGGAGCTCAAAATGTTTCATGAATCAATAGAGTTTGGAAACAGCATCATATTATCACAATATGGTAAGTAGTATGTCTGTTAGTGCTCAGTAGTCATTGATTGCCTCTTTCAGGAATTATAAGTACCCTTTTGTTGACAGTCGAAAATACTTAGCCATGCTGTCTTATATCCAGTGGTACATCAGTGTCCTAAGGAATCTCAAGGTCTTGTGACATAGGTACCTCAGACACTGAGATTCAGGAGAACTAGGTTATTATTCAGCTTCTCCAACTTACAAACCACATGATACTGGGTTTCCCTCTGAATGTTTGGGGGCTCAATTTCCTCTTCTGTAAGAGGGAGCTATATTACCTGCCAATCTACTTTATGGAGTTGTTATAAAGATAAAATAATGAGAAACATTTTAGAAGGTATATATTATATTAAGGCTAGGTTCTCCAAGCAGCAGACTCTGAGGCAAGGATTGAATTGTGAGTTGTTTATGTAGAAGGTGACCAACGGAGCACTGCTGGAGGGTGAGAAATGAGACAGGGAAGGGAAGGCAGCCAATAAAAGGCATGCTGATGAGCACGTTAGTGCTGTGGGCACCTAGGGCTCAGTCCCACTGGGCCCTCTGGGAGATGCTATAGAGCACATGTTAAAGTTGTCCACCCAAAGGATGCACAAGCTGAACTATGTATGCACCAGCTTCCTGTCTGACATTGGTTGATGGCTCCTTCCCCTGCCCATCTAAGCAGTTCAAGACTCCATATCTTAGTTATTGTGAGTAGTGCTACAAACAACATGGGAGTGCATATATCTATTTGACATACTGATTTTCTTATGTTGAAGAGATGCCTGCACTCTCATGTTGATAGAAGTGCTATTCACAATGGCCAAGATGTGGAATCCCCCTAAGTGTCTATCAACAGATGAATGGACAAAGCAAATGCAGTGCATATACACAATGTAATATTATTCAACCTTTAAAAAGAACAAATTCCATCACTTGCAGCAACATGGATGAGCTTGGAGGACCTTATGTTAAGTAAAATAAGCCAGCCACAGAAAGATAAATGCTGCATGTTCTCACTTACATGTGGGAGCTAAAAAAAGTTGATGTCATAGAAGTAGAGGGTAGAATAGTGATTACTAAGAGGCTAGAAAGAGTGGAGTTGGGAGGAAGGATAGTGAGAGGTCAGTTAACAGATACAAAAGTACAAACAGGTAGGAAGAGTAAATTCTAGTGT
The DNA here is from genome assembly GCA_004027715.1 of Plecturocebus donacophilus. NCBI lineage: Eukaryota > Metazoa > Chordata > Mammalia > Primates > Pitheciidae > Plecturocebus > Plecturocebus donacophilus. Next base: position 17,822 of record PVKP010011291.1, read on the forward strand.
TCTTTAGCAGTATGGGGCAACCATAATTAACAACAATTATATATTTTCAAATAGCTAGAAGAGTAGATTTTGAACGTTCCCAACACAAAGAAATGGTAAATGATTCAGGTGATGCATATAGTATTTATACTGATTTTATCACTACACATCATGCTCATGTATCAAAACATCACACTGTACCCCATTAATATGTACAATTATTGTGTGTCAATTAAAAATAATAATAAAAGAAAAAAATTGTCTAGGAGTCTATGACACTGAGTCAATAATCTCCTCAGAGCAGACTACTTCACTGACTGACCTCATTTGTAAAAATACATTTGTATGGAACTTCAGACTATTTCAGGCAATTGTATTTACACATCACAAAGCAGTATAGTGTGATTGTTCTGAGCACTGACTCTGGAGCCAGGCTGCCTGGGTTCAAACCTCATCTCTGCCACACTTACCAGTTGTGTGCCCTTGGGCAAGTTATTCAACCCCTCTGTGCCTACATTTCTTATGTGAAAAGTGGAGATAAAATAATGATACGTATCTGGTGGAGCGGCTGTGACTATTGAATAAATTAATAAAAGTAAAGCTTTTGAAACAGTGTCAGGCACTCAGCAGGTAACAGTTTACGATATTCTTACAAAACATATGCAAAGCAACTAGAGAGTATGATTCCTCTTTGAGAGCTGGGGAAACTGAGCCACAGGGAAGCTTGTACACACTGATCTACCAGATTTTGGCTGCTTTCTTTAACTCTACACTCAGTCCTTGCCCAGTCCTTAGTTTCTACCTGGTCTGAGTTGGCAAAAGCTGTCTTCTGTGAGCTCACATGCTCCCAGCTCTGGCACAGCTGGAAACACCAGCATGTGTCTGTGTGTCCTATGCATCCCAGTGGTTCTGAATGGCAGGCACTCAAGGAGAAAAAGGCAATGCTTCAGCATGGATGCACACAGCCAGCCCAAGCAGCCACCCTTCCAGGAGCTCTGGGCCCATCGGGCAGCCTTCAAGCAGGAGCTATTGGGTTCTGAACGGCATACTCCACGTGTTCCCCTCCCTGTGTAGAATTTGTCAGGTGCTCCGGTTCATGTTTGCTCCCCGACACACAGATGGTGCCTCTTCCAATGCAAAGACAAACACAAACACTGCTCTCTCTTGCCCACAGCATCTTCTAGAGACCTGGCGGACACATGGGCAGATTAGTCCTGATTAAAGCTGGTGGTATTTTTCTGTCCTTGGAGAGAAAGAAAGAGAGAGAGAGGAGAGAAAAGATGAGGTGAGTAAGGAGGGAGGGGGTGAGATAGAGAGAGAGAGAGAGAGAGAGAGAGAGAGAGCAACAGAATAAGGAAAAAAGACACAGAAGTGCATGAACCAAAAGAGAGGATCAAACTTCCTTAATTTAAAGCCAAGATTTGGAAATAGGAGAGACATTTATAGTCTCTGCTTTTTGGCAAAGACACTCAGTGACAGTGGGTTTCTGTGGCCCTGAGTAAATCTGACGGAGAGAGCAAGAGGTGAGGACCTGCATGTGTGACTGTAAAAAGGACACATGTTGTTAGTACAGAGGAAGAAGAAAGCACAAAGTGAAACTCTCAGAGTGTGTTCTATTGAAAGATCTAAATCAAACCAAGGAAACAGTCCTGGCCACAGGGATATTGTAAATACGACAGCAGCCATGGGACTTGTAGTGTGTGGATAAGGGTGTGGTGTAACTCAGGACTGCAGGACTTAGTGATGGGTCTTCTGCCAGAGAGCAGTGGCTAAAATTGTCTCCCTCTTTTTTTCAACCCTGCCTTCAGACGTGGAAAGAGCTTTATCCTCCTTCCCGGTCTCTGAGTTCATTTGTTGTTAATGTAACAGTTACTGAGTTTCCTCTGAGATGCAGGCATTGGGCTAGGCACAAGAAATACAAATATAAATATGATGTCAGCCCCAGGCTCCAGGAGCTCCCAGTCTGTAGGAGAAAACAGTAACATCATCAGATAAACCAGCTCCACAGCAGAGAGGGTCACAGAATGACGTAAATATGCTCATGTGCAGTGCAAACACAGGGACATCAACTCTGTAGAGTAGGAAACTTGGTAATAACACTCAGAATCACCTAAGATGTGTGCTTCCTGAATGCAAAGCCTTGACACAACAGTGATCTGGGAGAGAGAGGCTGGCCCACAGGCTCTCTGGAGCTAGCAGTTGTCCACATGGTCAGGGTTCTCTGATGGGGTAATCTGGGGGCTACAGGAGAGCCCTTAAACAGGTCCTCTCCCTACTGCCATCTCCATGTTATAATATCTAAAATGTCAACACGAAAAAAGTACTTCCCCTTGGCTTTTAAAAAAGAATTTCTTTCATCTGTAGAAGCACTTCACACCTGGAGCAGCAGTAACATTTTCACTGGGCTGCCACTGACATTAGATCCCTTGATACCTGGGGCCTCTCAGGGCACCAAGTTTACAGTTAAGGGAATTCCTGGAGGTGTGTGCAGTAAAGAAACATACAAAGGTGTTAGCAAGTTGCTAGACCTCCTTTCTGAAGGCTCAAAGGCACTGGAAGAGAATAGAGTAGAGGTGAAGTGGTAGGTCTTAGAAACACAGAGAGAGGACTGCCCCATGGCCTCGAGTAGCACTGCCTCTGAGTTGATGTCTCTTTAGGAGGGTCTTACAAATGCTCATTGGACAAACTTCTGTGGGCTTAGGATGTGCTATGTGACAGGGTTTACTCTATATTTTTACACGTAAATTATTGGTGGTATCACAATGTTGAAAAGAAGCAGTTTGTGGCCATTTCTTCCAGGAGGAACACTTCTTATTTTCATGTATCAGTGTGTGAGTGACTATGTGTGCCAGATACTGATGGTTGTTTAGACAAAGGCAGTTCCCCATTTTTCCTTGCTAATGGAACTTTGTCTTACTGATTGGCAATATGCCCAGGCTCAAGGGATAAATCATGATTAGACCAAGGCAACTGGAGCAATTCTATTTTCTTTTGCAATTGACTAGTACCTTGTGATCCAGTTCTGGACCATGAGATGTAAGAGGATCTGTGCTGGAGAGACACTGGGAAATACTATCTCCTCCATAAAACAGGGCCACAGGAGAACGAGGCCTTTTACCCTTTCCTTTCTTCCTGCTTTGGATGCTAACATGTGAGAATGATGCCTGGGGTTGCTGCAGCCATCTTGAGAGCATGAGGCAGCCAACCTGAGAATAAAGGCATCAGTCTGAGGATTGTGCAATTAGAAGATATTTGTTGACCTGATTAAGCTGCTGAACCAATCCTGCAACTGGCCACCTCCAGGCTACTGGTTAAGTAAGCAATACATCTACCAGTGGCATAAGCCACTGATAGATAGATTTTTCTGTTGTACTGAAATATATCCTAACTGCTACTTCATACTGACATCAGAAACTGGAGACCTGAGTAGTCAATAAGCTGAAAACATATACTGTTAATTCTTCCAGGTGGGAAATCCAAATTGTTTTCTGTTTAGGTAGAGCACTGAACCTCACAAACACCAAATCTATTTGCAAATCGACTGCCTGTTCATTGGCTTTCACTGTGAGGGAGCCTAGCACAGCAGAAAGGTCATGGGACTGGTCTGGTGTCTAGATAGCAAAGTTTTGGTATCAGCTCTGTGATCTAAGGCCTCAGTTCTCACAGAAGAAACACAAAGGTTTGAAATCAAATCAAGGCTTGAGATTCAATCTGGCATTAGTCCAGGACAGATTTTCCAGACTGTATTTTTTTCTATGACTGAAAACCTTTACTTCTTCAAATCTGAATCTTAAAAGATGAATACAATTCATCTTTAAATAAATTGTCTTTAATGTGAACTAATATTTTATTTTAGTGATAAAATAAATGATTAAGGAAGTTTCAACAGGTTCTCCTTGTTTATTAAAAAATGTAATAAGTATATATAACATCTATATCATTTTTAATTGATCCATGGTGGAGAGTTTAGAGATGTTACCTTTTCTTAGTAAAGTTTGTGTTGGGAAACACAGAACTAGATGACTGATTCTAAACAGAAAAATGTGTTAGAGTTTTTTGCTAATACAAAGACCCTAAATGGAGGTCTCGGCTGGTGGGTTCTAGTTTCAGGTGAACAGGACAGAAACACTTAGAAGAGGAACTGGGATGGCATCCCAGCTTCCTGCCTGTTGTTCAAGCCCATCCTGACTTTCTGGGTCAGGGATCTGTTTGCCAATGCTATGCTTCATTTATGACCCTAAACGAAAATCTGGAAACACTCTTCTATGAAAGTGAAGCAAAAAGCTCTAATTTATGAACTGTCAGATACTGGTCTATGATACTGGAGGACTCTACTTAGCTCTGCTATAGGCACAATGCTGTATGAAGACATGATCCTTCTTTTCTAAGATGTCTGCATGTATGCATAGTCTAGAGAAGCTGATATTACAAGAGGCCCAATCCCATTTTTCTGGACAGAAGGAAAGCAGCTGACAGTTACATAAATGGACAAATATAATTATTTTGCTCTGGAGTGGGACTGCTCTATGATTTAATTAAATCAGACACAATTAGCCCATTTCAATGGCTATTGAGGCTTCTCACTTTCAGAGTAGCTTCACAGAGCCACTTGGACTGAATTGTCTTGACGCAAAAACACAGCTGAGTTTTGAAAATGGAACCCAATGTCCCCAGTATATTTCCGCCTCCTGACAGCCTTGGAGTATCTTTTTATTTTTTTCAGAAAGTCAAGAATTCAATGCATCACAATTTTTTTTTTAATTATAGAGCTTTCTGCAGCCAACCAATCTGGAGTCCCAGTGAGTTAATGGCATTCTTTATCCCAGTGCAGTTCGGTAGAAAAAATTCTATTAGTTCTGCTGGATACTGGTCTGAGTCCTAATCAGAAGATGAAGCAAGAGACAAGATTTGCTGAATATACATGTGTTTGTTTTGGGGTGAGGGAGTATCTTAAGAAAAGAGAGTTGGATCGGAAATAGAGCTAGACTCAAAGAACACTGCAGGCAACAGAAGGCCAGCACACTGTCTTTCCACATGGAAAAAGAATGCCTGAGAATGAAGCTAATGCCAAGGAACACAAAATGAGATGGAGAAAAGGAGACAGAGGTGGAATCTGAACTCTTAGCTGCAAGCAAAGCTTTATATTTCTGATGCCTGTAAACCAATAGAGTCCTCTTTTTATTAAAAATAATAAAAAGCCAAGTGTACCACAGATTTGGTCCAGAAAGTCTAGCTTCTTCAGCATGAAGACATATAGCAAGGAAAGTCCTCAAATTTTCAGAAACATAAACTAAAGAAATAATTTTAAAAAAACTGGGCTCAGAGACTGCAAAAATAATAAAGGTTATAATAAAAGTGTTTGGAGGTTCAGAGTGCTTCATAGTTTCTAAAACAACATCAGTTCTCAAGACATTCAATAGGTACTTCAACTTGTCACAATTCTGCAGAGCACTGTGGGACTATTAGATCTTTGATATGAGTACTGTATGTTTATGAATGCAATCTAGGATAGCATTAGCTTTTGGGGGCATCTCATTTCAAATGACCTCATTGCCACAAGGTTCCTATAGGATTGATAGGTCAAGTATTGTTATTTATTATTATTACCATTTCAATAATAAAGAAATATTCAAGGTCACAAAACTAGAAAGTGGCAATACTGGGAATTAAATGCAATACATCCAACTCTAAGCCCAGTGCTCTTTCCCTGACAGTATTATCCAATTATCTATTCAGTTATTCATCCATCCATCCATTCATCCATGCATCCATCCATCTTCCTTCCTCTGCCTACTTATTCATCCATATATCTGTTCATCTATTCAACAAACAAGAATTAGACTACTTTTCTGTGATAATGCTTCAGGTTCTGGAGATAAAAAAATGTAACTTTAGTATTTAGACCTCTTCAGGCTTTGATGAGGTGCTATGGTCTGGTTATTTGACCTTCTAAAACTTACGTTGAAATGTGATCCCCAATGTTGGAGTTGGAACCTGGTGGGAGGTGTTTGGGTCATAGGGACAGATCCCTCATGGTAATGATTGAGTTCTTGCTCTAGTTCCTGTGAGAGCTGATTGTCAAAAAAGCCTGGTTCCTTCTCTCTCTCTCTCTCTCTCTCCCTCCCTCTCTCTCTCTCACCATGTGATCTGTACACACTAGCTCCCCCTCTCCTTCCATCATTAGTGGAAGCTTCCTGAAGCCCTCACCAGAAACACATGCTAGTGCCATGCTTCTTGTACAGCCTGAATAACTGTGAGCCAAACAAACCAATTTTCTTTATAAATTGCCCAGCCTCAGGTATTCCTTTTATAGCAGTACTATTGGACTAAGACATAAGTCATACTAGAATTTATACCTGTATTAGGGTTCTCTAGAGAACCAGAATCAATGGGATGTGTGTGGGTGTGGGTGAGTGTGCATTGGCAGGGGGAGAGAGGGAGATAGAGATACAGAGACAGAGAGATTTATTTTAAGGAATTAACTCACACAATTATGGAAGCTGGAAAGTCCAAAATCTACAGGATAGGTTGCCAGGGGCTGAAGACCCAGGAAAAAGCTAGTGTTCTGACAGAATTCCCTCTTGATCAGAGAAGGTCAGTATTTTTGTTCTATTCAAACCATCAGCTGATTGGATAAGGCCCACCCATATGAGGGAGGATTATTTGTTTTATTCAAAGTCCACCAATTCAAACGTTAATCTCATCTAAAAACACCCTCACAGAAGCAATCAGAATAATGTTTGACCAAATATCTGAGTACTGTGGTCCAGCCAAGTTGACACATACAATTAACCATCATATTATTTAAGTTGCAACATCACATTATTCCTACCAAAAAGGCTGCAGGATGACAAAGTTTCCTCCAGGTGCTTCTGAGACTACCCAGAGAATGCCTTGACAGTGTATGAGAACAGGTCCACTCAGGTTTTGTAACTTTGGCATCTTAGCAGAGAGCCACAACCAGTCAACCATTCAGGGGGTGACTCCTTTTCACGGACCCTGCTCATAGGCTGCCGAGAAGATGTGGTTCCCCTGGGGACCATGGTCATACAATTACACCACACAGCGGTTCGTTTGAGCAGTGCCAACCCTGAACTGTTAATGTCAAAGCTGCATTGAGATATAGAATGAAAAGAAATGGGGAAAGAATGACTTTCTCTCCAAATTCTGGTGGCTTTTTATCCTTGGATCCTGGAAAGCTCCACTTGTCTCTGTCTCACATGCTTTTATAATGGAATCAGTTTTTTTCCCATGTTGACCTTCACCCAAATAGACTGACTGATTGCACTTAAAATGTATGATCACAAACCTCAAAATAGCATTCTAACCACATGGCAAGCCTTCTTAGGCAGCTTGTTAAATTTGCCCTCTGATAAACCTACTTCACACTTTCTTCTCTTTCTTCAAACCTACATTTCCCCAACTCCTTACTCAAAAGCTTATGCTCTCATGTCATTCTTTGTTAACAAAATGGAAATAATGACATGAAGCCTCCATATTTTCAACACTAATCCAACAAGTTTACATGCTCTGATATTCATGTTACCAAGTGACCAAATCCAATGGACACTCTCTTTACCCCTGATTGTGCTGGTTCTTGCAGAAGCAATTGACACAGTTGGCCCTCTCTGCTTTTTCTTCTCTTTTAAATTGTAAATTATTTTGAGATGGGGTCTTTTTTTTATTGTACTTTAGCTTCTTGGGTACATGTGCAGAACATGCAGGATTGTTGCATAGGTACATACATGACAATGTGGTTTGCTGCCTCCATCCCCCTGTCACCTACATCTGGCATTTCTCCCCATGTTATCCCTCCCTGACCTCCCCACCCCACCGCTGTCCCTCCCTTGGCCCCACCCAACAGACCCCAGTGTGTGATGCTCCCCCTCTGCGTCCATGTGTTCGTATTGTTCAACACCCACCTATGAGTGAGAACATAAGGTGTTTGATTTTCTGTTCTTGTGTCAGTTTGCTGAAAATGATGGTTTCCAAATTCATCCATGTCCCTACAAAGGACATGAACTCATTGTTTTTTATGGCTGTGTAGTATTCCATGGTGTATTTGTGCCACATTTTCCATGTCCAGTCCATCATCAATGGGTATTTGGGTTGGTTCCAGGTCTTTGCTATTGTAAACAATGCCACAATGAACATACGTGCGCATGTGTCTTTATAATAGAATGTTTATAATCCTTTGAATATATACCCAATAATGGGATTGCTGGGTCAAATTGAATTTCTATTTCTAGGTCCATGAGGAATCACCACACTGTCTTTCACAATGGTTGAACTAATTTACACTCCCATCAACAGTTTAAAAGTGTTCCTATTTCTCCACATCCTCTCCAACATCTGTTGTGAGACGGGGTCTTGCTCTGTCACCCAGGCTGGAGTATGGTAGCACAATCACAGTTCACGGCAACCACCTCAATCTCCTGGGTTCCAGCAATCCTCCCACCTCAACCTCCCAAGTAGCAGGGACTACTGGTGCACATCACCACACCTGGCTAATTAAAAACTTTTTTTTGGTAAAGACAAGGTCTCACTATGTTGCCCAGGATAATATTGAACTCTTGGCCTCAAGCGATCTTCTTGCTTCAGCCTCCCAAGTAGCTTGGATTACAGGCACAAGCCACCATGCCTGGCCCTCCCTGCTTCTTAAAATACTTCCACCTCTCATTTTTCATGACATAAATTTGCTCTGTCTTCTACTCAACTTCTACAAAGATAACTCCAAGGTTTCGTCTCACAGTTATCTCTTCTTTATCTACAGCTACACTCCTAGCTGATCACATACAGTCTCATGACTTTGAATACTGAAGCATCTATATTCCAGATTTCTATTTCCAGCACAGACTCCTCCAATCTTGTATATGAATCTGCTTAGTTTTGTCCATTTGGGTCCTCCAAAAAACAGACTGGATTATATGTGCAAGAGATTTATTGGAGGAAAAACCTGTGAAGTAAAACAGCAGGTAGACAGCTGGAGCAGGTAGAGCCTCCTGACAGCAATACAGGTGTGACACCTGTGGAAGGAGAGAGGGAAGGAAGGGAATTTGGGTAGGAAAAGTCTTGGACTGTAGCAGAATTCCAGAAAATGTCCAGCCAGGCTGATGGAGAGTCCTTGAGCCAAGGTTGCCTTTTAGAGTCCCCATGTCTTGCAGGAGTGGACCTGCTTTAGTATCCCTGGTGTCCTCAGTCACTGCCTGGGAGCAGCCTGTGGCAAATATGGCCTCAGTGTGCAATGTAGAAACTGGGACCATCAATTAACTTTGCTTCATGCAACGAGAGATCTAAGTGACACATTTTCACAGCCCCAACATCAGTTAACATCTCTTTTTGAATTTCTAATAGACATCTCAAACTTAGCAGAGAAGAAAAAATGAAATTCTTAATTTTTAATTCGCCTCATCACATATGTATTCCCTTTAAATTTTTTTCATCTTGATAAATGGCCTCACCTTCTTCCAGATCCTAAAGCCAAAAATCTAGAAATCATTTTTAATCTTTTGCCCCATTCCCTACATCCAGTCCAGAAGTAACTCCTTTTGGACTTAACTTCAAAATCTTGAATCCACCTACTTCTTTCCCTTTACACTGCTACAGTCTTATTCCAAACCTCCATCCTCCCTCACCTGCTTTCCTAAATGGCCTCTCAACTGTCACTCTTGCCACCTCTACAGCCGATTCTTCATGCAGCCAAAGTAGAACATCTTGTAGGCTGTTGCTTCAGTGGTACATCATTATAATTGTACTGTAATTCAATCACACTGCCTTGCTCTGCAATGCCCTATGTGATCTGCACCTGTGTACTTACTTGTGTTCACTGGGATTGAGGCACCTCGCTCCTATCATTCCTCAGACACTGCTCCAACCTCCCCAGTGCCTTTCTGTTCCCTTCCCTTATCTTCACACCACTCCCTTCTCAGTCTTTAAAGATTATGTCACCATTGCTTTCTCAAATAGCCTTTCTCTGACCACCTTTGTAAAAACAGACCCTTACCCTCACCCAAGTTATGCATTAGCAAACAACAGTAATTATTTCCTTCATAGCCTGTATCACTTTCTGCAATCACCTTGTCTATTTATCTTGTTTACGTATTTCTCTGTCTCTCTTCATGCAAACTTAAATGCTATGAGAGCAGGGACTTTGCCTGTCTTGTCTAATGCTATTTCCCCAATGCCTGGCACAGAGCTGAAAACAACAGAAGGAACATATTGACCATTTGTTGACTACTAAGTGAATGAGTATCTCTTTCACAAAGGCTCAAAACTGTCCTTCAGGTGCTATTGGTGGCTGTTTTAAGTAGAAATAGGTTTTGTTGCATATAATGGTGGCTTAGTCAAATTGTGATTTGTTTCTATTTTTCACAGATCACGAAATTCAGAGGCAATCTGTCAGTCTAGGACTGTACCATGGTTCTACAATGCCACCAAGACAGGGGCTTCTTCATGCTTTCATTTGGTTGTCCTGAATGTGTGGCTTTTAACTTCATGCTTCTTGTTTCATGGTCACAAGATGTCTCTCTGCCCTCTTTATAATATTTTGTACAAGGTAGGAAAAAGGCCAAAGGTCCAAAAAATATCGATTGGCTGAGTCTCCCTTTTTAAGGAGATGCCATGGGCTGGGCTACCCAAAATTCAGACTCTTAAGTGGAGATTAGCATGTGGGAGATTTATCATGGAGACCTCTTGGGGTCAACACTTGGAGAAGGGAGGGGAAGTAAACTTGAGTGGGCAGAGGGAGAAGATGGGCCATGATGCAGTCCCAATGATGGCCTCAACCAATCCCATTGTGAGCTCAAGAGCTTGGATGGCACTTTGGAGTTGACCCCAATTGTGACCAAAGGGCCAGATATTTATCCTCCATGTTGATAAGTCATTAATTAGATGCCAGCCTCCTGGAAAGGTGAGGCTGGCATCCATGTTGGTGTTAATAGCCAAAGGATGTCTGTCAGCAGCTGTTCTCAACAGCTGAGTTGACAAGTTCTTCATTTCTGAAGGGATATCTGGGTGGTGCACAAAAGATTCTACCATGCAAGCTTTCTTGAAAGCCACATATACTAACATCCACTTATATCTCAGTGGCCAGAACTGTGACATGTAGCCACCTTTAGCTGCAAGGTAGCTGAAAAATATAGACTTCTAGTTCGGCCACCATAAACAAAAGGAAGGTTCCATTAATAAGAAAGAAGAGAAAAATATTTAGGATATTTAGGCAGATGACCAGTGGCCTCTGCCATGGTACCCCTTCTCCACTCTCTTGTCTCTCTTCTCTCTATTCTCCTGGTGCTTTAGCATTAAAACTGAACAAATGAGCAAACAAACCAAACAAACAAAACAAACAAACATGAATAAATCTCCTTCTCCCTTCATTAGCTAATAAACAAAAACTTACTAAAAATCTCACAAACAATATGTAAAAATTTATGTGCATAGATCTTGCAAAGAAGATGGTTGTCACCATGCTAAAGATATTTTGATCTTCATTGGGGCCAAGTGAGCCAAGATGAAGAGATGTAGATTCATCCCCCTGAAATACAATATAATGAGGAAACAAACTAACATAAGACAACCTGATATAAGACAGTACCCTAAGTGGGAGGGGAGGAATGTTCTACAGACAAAGGAAACTGAAAAGAGGAGCACCCTGGTCTATGTCAAAGAGACAGGGAAGACTCCAGAAACACAGAAATACTGGAGACATCATCATAAGGAAAGAGGAGCATATATTTTGCAGGGTCCAGAGGGGCAAGGAGCTGGATGACAAGCAATATACAACCCAAGTTGGAGGGACTGAGCACTGGGAAGCCAGAGTCTAAGCATGGTGGGGACAGAGTGTGGGACAAGCTCAGGAACCTGCAGCAAAAAAAATTGCTGGCCAAGGAGCCATAGTCCTTTTCCTGGCTTTTCGCTCTTGCTGCCCAGGTCCAGAGATGCTCTTCCGGGCAAATCTCTAAGCGAGGGCAAGTGTGGCCTCTGACAATATTGCTAGAGAAGGAGGGAGGAATGAGGTTTGTAGCCTGTGGCAGGTGGGTAATGCCTATGAGTGAATTAAATTTACACAAACAGCCCTTTCACAATTGTCTACACAGGAAATAGAGAAGGGAGCTCAGTGGAAAACATCAGATGTGCCCATGCACCCAGCTGTTCCAGTAACATAAAAGCAAAAGCAGTTGGAGATACTTAAGGCAGCCATGGTATTGACATAAAAAGACTCTGGATTTGGATTGCAGCTGTAGCATGTACTAAATGCATGTCACAACCTCTCTGAGCCTCATTTTCCTCATGTTTCTAATGGGATGTAGTGGACCCTGTTGCCTACCCAGTAACTTTTTACCTTCTTTATGCTTTTTTACAAAACCTCAATGTCATTCAGGAATTCTCCTTGCTCAGTGAGGCCACGTGCTTCAAAGGAAGCAGGCTCTAGTCCTGGCCCATGAGGCAGAGAGCTGGAGTCTATGCACTAATTCCCAAATTTACAAGACATGATTCATCTAAGTTAAGTATGATGGTCCCACTCCCTTGGTAGTGATTGGTTACTCATGGGTGTGCAATTTAATTCTGGCCAATGCTATGGGAGGGGAAGTATTTGGAAGCCTTCTGGGAAAGATTTGGATGATGAAGAGAGATGTGTTGAAGTAAAAACTCTACTTTTTCTATTAGACCTTGTGATATCTGCAAATGAATTCCAAAACTCCAGCAGCCGTCTTGTAACCATAAGGCAATTTTGCCAAGGACAAAATGATATATCAAGAATGTAGGGGGAAAGATGGAAAGAGCATAAGACCTAGATGACTGAGGTGAATCACTGCGTTAACCCATCCTAGAGCTTCCACATTTTAGACCTCCTTATTACATGAGGTAGTAAGTCCTTTGTTGTTTGAATCAGTTGCACTGAGATTTTCTGTTATTTGCAGTTGAAAGTTATCAAATTGATACAAAAGTTATCTGCTGCAGTAAGAATTAAACACAGCGGCATATGAAAGTGTCAATCCAAAGCCAGTACACTACATCCATCATATGTGTTTATTCATCTATTTGAATTCTATTTCATTATAATCTCTCTCAAAATCCCAACTACTTATGTAATAAAAAAAAATTTCCTACCTTTGGCTGTCTGGGAGGCACCACCAATCTGGGTCATTCTCTGGCTAGTTAACTATTTGACTTGCTTCCCAACTACTTCTAACTATTGGTCCAGGAGTGGTCCCCAGAGTACGTCTCCCATTGAGAACCTACAGCATGGGGCTCAGGCCATAAAGACAGAGCCTTTGATTTTTAGCCTAAGGATAATTTCTCCTAGAAAGAGTCAGGACATCTTAAAAAGCAATATACATTTTTAGAAAATATGATTTAGAAAAATCAGAATTAACTTTGTTTTGAAATTAGTCTCACAACCAAGTTAGGTAACTCCAAATGGAGCTCTGAATTTACGATTTCAGGATTCTTGTATTGCATGTCCAATTTTGGAATTAGTGCATAGATTCCAGATGAAACAATTTGACAGCATAAAAGCAATGTACAGTATAAATATTCTTATTTCCTAACTACTTGTCAGCTATTTCCAGTGAGTAAATATTTACACGTTTTCCTCTCCCCCTGCGGAAAGCAGTACTCACATATATGAACATAAATATTTTGGTGTATGTAAATATTTACTCACATGAGCAATATATTTCTTTTTCTAGTCTCTCTTGTAAGTTTTTAAATAACAGAACAATTCCTGCTTACAAACAAGTTCTGATCTTGCGACTCACCTAAAGTATTCTGTAAATGAGAGGCATTTTATGGTAGTGGTTAGCTGCTGATTAGTTAGAGCAGCTGGAGTGAAATCTGAACTCAACCCCCTACTAGCTGTGTGACCTTGGGTAAGTTCCTTAGTCTTTCTGAGTCCTGAGTTTCCTCATCTGTAAGATGAGAGTAATAATAGTATAAATTAAAGGGGAGTACCCTGGTCTCCTTATAGGATTGTTCAGAATCTTAAATAATTTGATGCATATAGTGTGCTTCACAACACTTGGCATATTGCAAATCTTTAATAATTAAACATTAAAATAAATATTTTATTATTGCCAGTTACAGAAAATAAATATCTTTTTTTCTGTTCAGTATCATGAATATAAATATATTTACAAATAATACCTTAATTTTATATGTCTCTTTTTTTATCATTCAAAGAATTTTCAAATGCTAACAATATATTCCATGTGAGTAAATTACACTAGACTGGCTTTTGATTATTTCTCACAATTCACTGGGTTAGTGGCCATCATTTTCTAAGCACTTACTCTTTGCCAAACATCGTGTTATGGGCTTTCAAAGGCAATATTTCATTTAATTGTCACAGCAACATATGAGGGTTTTGATACTAAGAAATAGGGCCTCAGTGAGGAAAATTAACTCATTTTACATTAAACAACTTGAAAGTAGTAGAGTTGAGACTCAAACCCAGGTCTTCTTGATGTGGAAGTCAAGGAAGATTTCAGTGTTTAAAATTTTTTTTTTTTTATCAGAAAGTAGAGTAAATTTTATTTTACATTCTGGCTTCTGGGAAAATATGCATCACTGACAAATCAACATTGCCTCACTCAGAACCTTATCAACACCACGTTGTAAAATGTGGTTGACTGTATGGTCTTGAGACTCATCCCACACTACTGTATCTTTTGAGTTTTAGCTTGGATTTTTTCATTAACCAGATAATCTCCCTGTCCCAGCTGCTGATCTTGTATTCATGTTGCCCAGCTTCTCCAGATGGCATGTTGAATCGAAATGTTGGATTTCAGCCATGTGGTTCCTGTTCTCAGGAAGCTCCTAGAGACATCCTCTGATTGGGTATCCTTGGCACATGAGGAAACCATGCCTCCCAATTATTGGAACCTTCTCTTCCTCCTGACCACCAGGCCTGTCAGCAATCACTGGACCAGAGCCAATGGTATTTTCCAGTGCCCCATCCCTTTGCAGCACTTTTTCCATACAGCTATAACCCGCAGGTAAGGAAACTTACTCTCACTGCCTCCACAGCCACCTGCATCAACATGAATGCTGGCAGTAGCTGCCAGCATTCATGTGGCCAGAGCCTACTTAGCCACCTGAACTGCCTTGGAAAGATGACCTACACCTCCCTTTCACCTTCCAAATCTCTCAGAATTATATCAAATTGGCAGAACTCTAGTTCTAAAGTAATTTTCAAAATATAGTTTATTTTGTTTTATATTTTTAATTGACACAATAATTGTACATATTTATGGGGCATTCTGTGATGTTTCGATAAATGTATGCATCTTGTAATGAGCAAATCAGAACAATTAGCATATCTATCACCTCAAACATTTATCATTTATTTGTGGTGGAAACATATAAAATCTGCTCTTCTACCTATTTTGAGATATGCAATACCTTATTGTTGACTATAGTCACCCTACTGTATAATAGGACACTAGCATTTATTCTTCCTTTCTAGTTGCACCTTTTTACCCATTGATCATCCTTATCCCATCCCCTTTTCCCCCATCCTCTCCAATCTCTGGTAACCACTGTTCTATTCACTATTTCTTTGAGATCAAGACAATTTAAGATTGTTCATATAAGTGAGATCATATATTGTCTTTCTGTGTCTGGCTTATTTCACTTAACATATGGATTCCAGGCTCATCTACATTGTCTAAAATGACAATTTAATTATTTTTTATGACTGAATAGTATTCCATTGTAACTACGTATCACATTTCCTTTATCCATTCATCTGTTGTTGGAGTCTTGGGCTGATTCCACACATGGCTATTGTGAACATTGAAATGCAGACATCTCTTTGCTATACTGATTTCATTTCCTTTGGCTATATAACCAGTAGTGGGATTGCTGGATCATATGGCAATTACATTTTCAGTTTTTTGAGGAACCTCCATACTGTTTTCCATAATACTGTACTAATTTACATTTCCACCAACAATGTGTAAGGATTCCCTTTTCTCCCAAAATGTAGTTTTTAGCTTTCCAATATCCCCAAATAGAAAGTGGTTCAACTGGAGTTTGAGAAAAGTGAATCCAGTTATCCAGCACAATCTCTCTATCACAGACCTGTTCTGAATTTCCTTTATGAAATTTTGGGTGGAAGGCACACCTTCTTATTCCCTTGGGCTCTCTTTCTTTTAGAGACCAGCTATACTCAAGTTCATGAACAGATTAAGAAATAATGATTTATTATTTAAGAATCACTTTTGAGCACCTACTAAGTGTCAGACACTGTATTAGGCACAAACAACACAGAAAGGAATATGATTTGGTTCAAGTTTTCAAAAAGTGTACAGCCCTTAAAGGTAGAGGGGCAAGAAAGTAAATTTTATGGTACAGAGTGAGAAATGGTAGAAGAGGTATGTGTGTAGGATTCTGTGGAATTGCATCTAAAAAGTCAGACTCATAACATGCTAAGAAGGAAGTGTTCGAGAAAGTAGAGAGAGTAGTAAGGAAAATGCATCTAAGAATAGGCAGAAGCTGGCATGAAGCTTGAAAGACATTGTTCCAGGTATTTACTGCTGCCTAAAACCACTCCAGTACTTATCTTCAAACAATGTTTTATTTGCTTGTGATCCTGCAATCTGGGCTGGGATCAGCTAGGTGACTCTTCTGCTAGCTTTGCTGGTAATTACTCTTATGGCTGAATTCAGCAGGCAGTCTGGCTGATGGCTGAATTCAGCTGAGATTTGCTTTCTCTCCAAGTAGTCTTGGGTCTCTCTCCACATAGGTTTTTTTCACGTGTTTTCTCTTACAGAGGCAGCTGGATTTTTAAACTGTGACTCAGGCTCCCAAGAACACAAAAGCAAAACCTGCCAAGTCTTCTTAAATGTTAGGCCTGTAGCTATTCAAGTGTTACTTAAAGGTAATCATAGGACCAGCCCAGATTCAAGAGGAGATTACAGAAAAGCATTAATACCAGAAGTCAGTACATTAACATGGTTCATTCGAGCTATCATATGATTGATCTGCTAGATGAAGTTGAAAGAGGCTCCAGTCAGGAGAAAAAATAAGAGCAAAGACCTGGAAGCTTGTAGTGTTTTAAGGAAAGTTAAGTACTTCAGTTCTAAGTGGGAGGGCATATAGGCAACAATAAGTAAGATTAAGCTACTGTGATGGCTTCCTCAACCATGATCTCTGCTTGGCCCTCATCCCTTGCCTCATCTGACTTCCCTGGACTTGACTTGCTTCCTGGCAATGATTCTTGGTCTGCTGAACTCTCACCTGATCTAGCTCTTTTTTGATCAGATAAATATCAAAGCTATGTTGTCAATCGTTATCTGATTGCTAAAGCCATTTTCTCTTCTTTCTGGGAACTCACGTAGACCATAATTCTCAGCTTCTCTTGCAGTTAGTTGTGGCCATGTTAACTGAATTCAGGCCGAAGGAACATGGGTGCAAGTGGTGATGTGCAATACTTCCAGACTTGGACTGTTGAAAACCTGCCAGTCCATCTTCCATGTTTCTTTTCCTCTCCAAGTGGCTGCAAATAGAGAACACCTTAAAAGCAACTTTGAGAACCTTGTATTGAAGATGGCAACTTTAGAGCCTTGTGTTAAAGATGGCAAAGCCACAAGATGGAAAGTGCCTGGGTTCTTGGATCTTTGTATGGAGGGGCTCTGCCCAACTAGGATAACCCAGGCTGGATTGCCATGTGAGTGATAGCAAAACAATTTTTGTTGTCATAAGCCCTTGAGCTGTGGATGTTCATAAGTTGTAACGGTCAGCATTACCTTAACTAACATAATGGGGAACCCAGGAGGCAGAGAAGTTCTTAGCATCACCCTGAGAAATAGGAGAATTTGTGGGGAAGGAGATTACATAAAGAGGAGAACAATAACTCAGGATGAAGTAGGGCCAACCAAATCTGGGAAGAATTCTTCGAATGTGGTAATGACAGTCTTCCTTTCCATGTGGCCAAATGTATATAGAAGAACATCTGGAACCCACTGCAGATTGACTCATTGAAACATTCTTATCTGAAACTGAATTTTACCCTCAGTTTGTTAAAGTATCTTTGACAAATTATATCCTTGGAAACCTTTCATATTTAACCTACTGACAGGTGAGCAATATAGCTTTTTGGGTAAGTTAATTAAAGAGAGGATTTAATGTTAATGAAATAATCTATATTTGATTCTCTGATTTAATTTGGTTCCCATAATAATCCCTCAAAGTCGGATGGAAAAATCTAATATATACATATATATACATATATATATTCAAGGCTGAAGGGAGCTTACTTGGATAAGACTTCACAGTTACATGGAAGAGGCCTGGGAACCATGTCTTCCAGCTCTAAAACATTTGCAGACCCTGGTGATAGCTCACTCATACTGTCTATACCCACCTGACTTCATTGTAGTTGAGGTGGACAATTCTGGAGCACACTACAACTTTCCCTCTGCAAGGGCCTGTACCTCTCAGCTTCTCTGCCTGAGGATTTGTTCTAGCACCCTGGGAGCCTTCTTAGCTTAGCACAGGCATGATTTTGGAAATGTAAGGGAGTTATTGGCCCAGAGGTCAATCCTCAAGCAATGGGGTACAGGAAGTAGTTGGATAAATGCTCACCCTCCCATTCCCTGAGGTGTACTCCACCTGGTTTCTCAGAGGATTCCCAGCAGGACTCATCTCCAGCAAGCATCACAGCTCATTAACACACACTAAACCGGCTTTCCTCCCTTCCTTGCTCCGTCATCCATGCTTTGTGAGATCATCTCCCAAATAAACTACCTGTACACATCCCTTATCTTAGAGTCTGCTTTCAGGGGGAACCCACACTTAAGCAGTATAGGTAGACTAGAGGAAGTCAGACGCATGCAGGGGAAAACAGGTTTTTTTTTTCTTTTGCTCTCTCTGAATTCAGGTAACCTCTCATGGCAGTGAGTGAGGATAAAGGCCATGTGAATGCCTCATCAGACACTTCCTGTCAGACTCTCCTCCTTTTCATAGTCAGTTGGCGGCACCTGCCAGTCTGGACTCTCCTATACATTGGTGACTTTGCTCTGCTGCCCAGCTGGCATCAGGCACTAGATGAGCTGCCTTGGTCCCAGACAGCAGCAGATGCTGTCAGCTTACCAACTCCTGGCAGCGAATTCAGGGTTGGGACTGGGCAGCAGAGTTTGATCACTTGCCCCGGCTGCCACAGTTTCCACTCTCTTCCCTGTATCCTCTAGTCATGAGAGAGGTCTGTTCGATAGAGATGTCAGCTCAGCAGTGGCTGATCTATTGAGACAAGCTTAGTGTGGCATGGTGCCATGGGAAGCAGCAGAGGGGCCTCAACCAGATGCCAAAGGGCCCACAGGCCCAGGTCTGACATGCTGAACCGTGGCAGTCTGGGTGTGCAAAGATGCCATCTGTGGGTTATCACCAGAACAGCTGTGTTCATTTGTTCATGCATTCATTCACTTATATAATATTTACTGATGTTCCTTATGTGCCTGATACTGTTGTATGAACTAGGCATAAAAGAATGAGAGAGATGTAATCGCTCCCTTCCTTGAACTTATAACGTAGAATGAAGGTAGATATTGATGGAATATCAAACATATAAATATATGGAATCATGAGATTTTCTTTCTCCCATTTCTCATACCCACCCTCTATCTGGAGCCCAAGCCCATATCAAGACGGAGTGTTCTAAAGATGGTGAAAAGAGAGAATTCTTTAGTATGATAAAAGCTCCAGAGTTATGCCAGGAAGCAAGCAGCTATGCAGTCACTGGTGAGAAAACGTAATACACAGAAGTTCTGCCAGCCACTCTAATTTTGACTGGTATTTATTCTCTGCAAGCCAAGGTAATACAGGTCGGTAGGTGGTAACTCCTGGAAGGTGCAGTGGAATCATTATTTGCAGGGAGTTATAAATGGCTAATGTAAATTCAAGTGTGACTCCTCTTCTCCAAGTGCATGCCATCACATACTAGCATCTCAGGACTAATGAGCATAAGGAAATAAAGTTCTAAACATGAAATTTCAACCTTTGGAGGGAAAGAGTTGGGATGTGGGGACAGCTTATCTTTCTGGGGTCTTCCTCGTGTTTCTCACATAGGCTGGTCTAGGTCTGGTAGTGCTGTGGTTGGGGCTTGGGCTTCCTGCTTGTCTAGAGAAGGGCCAAATCCCAGCTCCAGTCATTGTTGGTCTCCAGGGCTGTTCAAGCTCTGGTTCTTGCAGATGCTATTTGGAGCAGCTCCCAAGCCATTAAACCCTTCCTCCTGGGGAACTCCACAGCTGTCAGAGAGAAGGAGGAGAGGGGGTGGAACAGCCAGTTCAGATTCACTTCAAATTAGAAGTGGAACAATCCCTGTTACATTATTAATCCCTGGAGCCATGAAAAGTTTCATCTGTTTTCTCTCAACGATTTGTTACAAGCTACATTTTCCAAAAGCTGCAAGACCTATGACCAAACAGCATCTTTCACATGTGTGTGAAAGTCCCGGGGTAACTCCTACAGGGCTGAGAGCAGAAGGGATGGGTTCTAATCTCGCCTTTGACACAAGCTGGCTGTGTAACAATGAGGGAGTCACCTTTCCCCTCTGAGCTTCAGTGTCTGTATTCGTTAACTATTGCATGTAAAAATATCCACAGTCTTAGCAGTATACAACAATAAAAATTACTACCACAGATCTGGGGATCAGCTGGGGTTTGGCCGATCTAGTCTGGGCTCAGCTTAGCAGCAATGCTTCAGGCTATAGTGGCTTTGCTTCATATCACAGGATTGGGGCATGGCTGGGCTAACTGCTCCACATGCTAATAGGCTAGACAGATGCTATGGTTTGAATGATTTTGTCTCCTCCAAAATTCATGTGTTTGAAATTTAGTCTCCAATGCAACAATGTTGAGAGGTGAGGCCTCTTGGAACGTGTTTAGATTATGAAGGCTCTGCCCTCATGAATGAATTAATGCTTATAATGCTTGTAGGAATGGGTTCACTCTCTTCCGCTCTTCTGCAATGTGAGGACACAGCGTTTCTCTCTCTTGCCCTTCTACCTTCTGCCACATGAAGAAGCAGCAGGAAAGTCCTCACTCAGGTGCTAATGCCTTGATCTTGAACTTCCAGCCTACAAACTATGAAAGAAATAAATTTCTGAGGTATTTTGTTATAGCAGTACAAATGGACTGAGACAACAGGCATGTTCTCCTGCAATAGCAGAGGTATCAGGAGGAAGTGGAGATATGTGAGACAACTTACGGTCTAGGCTTAGAACTAGCATAAGTCCCATTCCATTGGCCAAAGCAAGTCAGTTGGCCCCAAAATCAAGTGGTAAGGAAATACGTTCCACTCATAGTATGCCATGACCATGATGAGGTTGCAGGTTGGAGTGAAGAAGCATTCGGACCATTTATTTGATCTACCATAGTCTCCTCACCTATAACATGAGAAGATCAGCAGATCACATGGTTTATTGGGCCCTTCATAACCTAAACATTCTACAAGTCTAATAATGCTGTAAAAGCAGAACAGTGTAAAAGGATGTCAACCAGTGAAAAAAGGCAAGAAATACATCTGGTATGTCTTAATAAAATTTATCTGAACATATGGGCAAATTACAACCAGGTACATGGCTCTTGAAATCTGCCCACCTCACGCAAATCGGGCAAATAATTTTCACAAACTCAGCATATGTGAGCAACTATATAAAAATGCTGGAGTGCCCTGCTCCAAATTTCCACACCTGTCCTCACCTCCCTAATACCAATAAGGTGATTTAACCTGAAGCAGAGGTCAAGAGCTGAGCATCTCCCAATGTGTACATGTTTTCTGCTTTGGAGGCAAAAGAAGCAGCTTCCTGCTAGAGAATGTGCAATAAAAAAAAATTATATCAGCAGGACTCTCTTTGCTGGAAGTGTGAACTTGATAGAAATCAGAAATGCAAATGGTATTCAAGTGCGGTTAAAACTTCCGCTTTCCAAAAGGGGGAAAAATTAATTGCTTTTATACTTACCGTAGTGATAAGCCAGAGGCACATGCTATACACAAGGAACGGCATCCAGAAATCTTCCAAGAGGCAGAGGAAAGGGAGGCAATAAATCTCTCCTAGAAAGCCTTACGTTCCTCACTGCAGATGTGCACAGCATGTAATTTTTTAGCTGTGTGGTTCAGGGACCTGCTAAGAGTTTCAGATTCAACTGACTTCTGTGAAGACTTGAGAAGGAGATTGTTGGGAGAATGCTCATAAATGATAAAAGAAGAGCTTAAGCAGTGGGTAGGTGTCCAGAACCCCTTAGTTGCTGGGGGAAAGGTGTTAGTTTATGGGTTTTTATTGCAAGGACATCTGCAGCTTCTCAACTTTATGGAACACATATGCTTGCAAGAATGTCCCACAAGCCTCAAATCACATCCACCTTTTTTGGAGGGTGGGTCCTGAAGGGAATGCCCAGGGTGTATGGATTGATAAGACTTCCATGAATGGGTTGACTATTTTGTCCCGTTTTCCTAGGACAATGCCAGTTTATTTCTGTTACCTCAGTACTGTATCTAGTTAGCAACCTTATTCATTCTCAAAAGTCTCAGTGGCACAATAACTTTGAAAAACTGTTGGCCTGAAAGACCAGGCTGTGCATTAGACCCATTCATCCACTCAGTTAGCATTCTACTACAAGGACCTGGGCACACACCTGTTATTTCTCTAGAGTTTATGAACTGCTAAAGGCAAGGGCTGTGTTTCACTCATTTTGAGGCTATAGCCCTTCTCCTCTCTTCTTTCAGTTGTTTCTCTCTGCTTCCTCAGGCTCTGCTCTGCCATGCACAGCCTTGACTCTCATATCATGTTTTAGAGGACTCTTATCTCCCCAGTCCTCACCATAACCTCCTCCAACATCCGTTAGTTCTGTGGCTACATCTCTGGCTCAGCCCAAAGGTTAATGAACATTGTACCATTCACAGTCTCCAAGCCAGACTATGTCAGCAGAGGGCCATGCCATTAACTCCCCCAGGGACTTCTAGAACTCATAACTCTCTGTCTTCATATCGTTTTTGTCATACAAAACAAAACTGAAATGTTTTCTCTAAATTTAAGATCATATTTCAGAGACAGCAATAGTCTTGGATATGTGGAGGCTAGCTAGATGTCCTTCAAATACATTTTGCTTTGTTCCTGGGCACTCAACTGGACTACATTTCCCAGTGGTCCTTGGGGTAAAGTGTGGCCATGTGACTGACTTCTGGCCCATTACATGTAGACAGAAGTGATATATATTACTTCCCAGTCCAATCCTTAAATACAGATACTCCTTGACTTATGATGGGGTTATGCTGTGATAAACTCACTGTAATTTGAAAATATTATAAGTTGAAAATGCATTTAATGCACCTAACCTACAGAACCTCATAGCCTACCTTAAACGTGCTCAGAACACTTACATTTGCCTACAATTGGGCAAAATTATCTAATACAAAGCACATTTTATAATAAAATGTTTAATATCTTATGTAATTTATTGAACACTGTACTGAAAGTGACAAACAGAATGGTTGTATGGATACCTGAAGTATCATTTCTACAGAGTGTGTATCACTTTCACACCATTGCAAAGTCATACAATTGTAAGCTGAATCACAGTAAGTTGAACCATTGTAAGTTGAAAACTATCTGTATTTCCCACATGGCCCTTTGATGTGTTTCTTCCATTTCCCATATCTGGGGGCTGAATATTGATGCCCACAATGATGCTGGAAGACATGAGGAGATTTTTAGTCCTGGTTGCCCATGAGAGACACCAGGGGTACTGAAAACAAAATTCTGTGCACACATCCCACCTTGAACTAATGGAATTAGAATTTCTACTGTCAGAGAGGCAGAGCTCTCCATAGATTTGAACACCTCAGTGACTGTATGAAGAAAAGTCCCTGCTTCTTCCACCAACTGTAGTTTATCTGAAAAAAAAAAACAAAACAAAACAAAACAATAAACCAAAACTTCCATTGTGCGTTGGGTTCGTTCTGGCTTTACTTTAACTGATACAATGAGCAACCGCATTTCTGCAAATGGATTCACCAGTCATGTCCTCACCAATTCCTGGATGAAAGGAGGCTGTTGGTAGGAGGTGAGTAAAGATGTTCACATCAAGGAAAGGGGCACAGGCCTCCCACTGGGCATCTAGGAAATGCTTGAGAATCTACGGTTGTGAAAGGAGAATTATGATATGGTGAGGGGTGGATGGATGGAAAAAGGAAGCTGAGGACTGCAGGCCCTATTTTACATGGCCTGAGAAAGCAGGTATGAGTGTGTGTGTGATAAGGGAGTGTGTTTTGTGAGTTGATGATATCAGGCTGAATTTGGAGTCCTCCTGACTTTGGAAATAAATTACTTGGATCACAACACTTTTCAATTGGATGACAAATCTCCTTGTACTTATGTGGCCATGCTCCTCTATGTGACGACATGCCTCCCTGGGTAATAGAAATTGGCTTGCTGCAAAGGTTTTGCATTCTTGCTGGTTCAACAAGGGTCTTTGGCTTAAGGCTAACCATTCTGGAAGCCCAGGAACTGGATGCTCTTTGCTTAACTAATGACCTTTTCTGGCTCTTACCAACAGTTTCATTCTCTTTCTTCTTTTCCTTTTCTTCTCCTCTTCTTTTCTTCCTTTTCCTCTCCCTTCCCCTCCTCCTGTCCTTCCTTTGCCCCCGCCCTTCCCCCTACCTCTCCCCTCCCCTCTCTTTCTTCCTCTCCTCCTCTTTCTCTCCCTCTACCCTTGCCTTCCATACCCTTTCCCCTCCTTAACCCCCTCTTTCCCTCCCTTCCTTCTTCACCCTTTGTCCTTCCCCTTCACCTACTGTGTGGGTTTTCAACAAAAAGGTAGCTTTCCACTGCAGTCACATCCCTTGACATCTTGATCAGCCAGGTTATGGGGGCGATTTTTAATTGGCTCATTATTCACGTATTCATTCAATCAACTCTCTTGGTTGGGTGGGGCATTGTTGGGTTAAGGATAGGGCTTGCCATGGTTGCCACTGTGCTATGAGTGGACATGTAGAGATGAAAGAGATTATCTTTATTGTAGAACTATTCAGTCTTACGAAGGGCAAAAGTGGGCATTTGTAATGTCAGGAACCAACACGGTCAGGAACCAAGGAAGCAGTTAAGCAAATAATTAAGAGTTAAAGGCTGCCTCATGTCTAGTAGAAGAGACCTCAATTCCCCAGGGAGCAGATGATTCTGTCCATGAAGAGCCCATCACCGATGCTGGATATTTTTGTTTTGTGGCTATAAGGCAAGTAGAACCCTTGCTACGGAGAAGGCTTGGCAAAGACTGTCCCTCCATAAGCTCAGGGAGGAGGAACTTGATATTTTCTATGGGGATGTTAGGGCAAATTTACATAGAAGCAAGAGATCTTGTAAGAAAAAGGGGATAGTAATCCTGACACCTTCTTTTTGGGGGTTTTAGACCATCCCTGAGGGACTGAGGAGCATGATATTGCCAAGCAAGAAGCCTGGTATTCATGCATGAAGAGGAAAAGAGAGGGGTGCACTGCTGAGCTGGTGTGTCCTTGGAAAGTTGCCTGCCTATGAGGGCACCTAGAAAGCAGATGTTTAGAAACAAAAGTAAACTCAGGAGCCCAGTTCTACTGTCATCTGGGACTACCACAGCCAAGTGTAAACCTTGGAGTTGCATGTCTAGTTACACAGCATGGAGCAAAGTGGGACTTAGACTGTGTAACACCAACATTTCCTTGTTTACTGAGTGATGGCATTGTGGACTTTAAACTTTATTATGAATTAAAACACACTTATGCAGAAGTATACAATTCATGAGTGTCTAGATCACTGAATGACCACACAAGCATCACCTGTGTAAAGCACCACCTGGGTCAAGACATAAAGCAAAACCAGCACCCTAGAAGCCTCCTTCATGCCCTCTTCTCATTGCACCCCTTTCTTCACTGTATACATCTTAATTTGTAACACAATGCCTTCCTTTTACCTGCTTTTGAAATAGATATGTAAATGAACTCATATGATCTGGATTCTGGTATCTGACTTCTTTTGCTCAATATTACATTTGTGAGATTTATTCATGTTGCTGCTCATTTTCCTTGCTGCGTAGTACTTCATTGTATGAATATATGCTGATCCATCTATCCATGCCCTTTTTGATGTATATTGGGCTGCCTCCAGTCTGGCTGTTCCAAACCAAGCTTCTGTTAAGATTCTGGAACATGTCTGCTAGGAACACAAGGACCATTTGGTGAATGATGATAATGAGACCATGGCTGAAAAAGATTTTCTCGATTTTTCTGACTCCTTGAGCAAGTGTGCTCTGGCAGCACTTGGACTCATTATGGAATGCAGAGAGAGAAGAAAGGGTAGAAGCAGGTGCTAGAGAAGAGACATTGCAAGATGGGGAGTTCTAATCAAAGTAAGTTGAACACTGAAAAAGACATACCTCAGACTGAGAAAACTGAATAAATTGAGTTTGTCAAATGTTTTTTCCCCATCATGTTGAAGTGTGAATAAGAAAAGGCCCCAGTAACAGTACCAAGAATAGTCGCTGGCTCTGGTTACCTCAGTGAAATTTCTGGAACTGTGGCTTAAAGTTCTCTCTTTGGCCACACCAGGATGGTCCTGTGTGACCCTGCCCTAGCCCCCTCCTCAGTTCCTGTTCAGAGGTGACTGTCCTTCATCCACTCATCTCATGCATAGCTTGCTCCTTTCAGCTCAGTTCTGAACCTCTCCAGAGTCAGAGCCTTGTATCCATCAGGGGCCCCACATTCTTCCTCCTTAGGTTAGTTACTCAGTGTTACAGTGTGACACACTCATTCTGCTGTGCTCCTAGCTACCCTCTGCTCTCATCCAGCATTCATTCACTCATTGAACAAATGCTTATTGGCCAGGCGCAGTGGCTCACATGTGTAATCCCAGCACTTTGGGTGAGACAGGAGGATGATGTGGGGCCAGAAGTTCAAGACCAGCCTGAGCAACATATTTAGAGCCCATCTTTCAAAAAAAAAATGCCTATTGGCAGACACTCGGTGACTGGATGGGTGTCTTTGTTTCATGTCAGAGCCACTGCCTAAGACTCTAATGAACTTCCAATCCGGGGCTGCCATAATCTCTCTCATCATACAATGGGTTCTTAGGCAGACATCTCTTCTACCAGGCTTCCCAGCCATGCCCTCACCCCACTCTGGGCCTCGCTCTCCAACCAGTACAGTACAATGCAGTTCAGAGGCACTCAATCCACGCTATGTATGCTGAAGCGCTCACAGGCTTTCCCCTGGAGGTTGTAAGTAGCCCAGAAGTAGCAGAGCCTCCTGTATTTGCCCTTCATTATCCAGTAGAAGACAGAATCTCTTTCCATAGCTCCAGAAAAAGAAAGAGGAACATATCCACCTTTTCTTTATCCTCATGCAGAAGCTCCAGTATTGCTCCAGAGGCTCAAACGTGGTTAAGGAGATGAGGTGTTCTGATTGCTTTAAGCCACCGAGGGCCCCCCTCCGTGGCACCTGATATGTGACAAATGCCACCAAAAGTCTGGCTGAGGAGGAGGTATGGCTCTCTGGCTGTGTGTGTGTGTATGTGTGTGTGTGTGTGTGTGTGTGTGTGTGTGTGTTTTGAGTGGCCATGTATTCATAAGTATATGTATATGGGTGTTTTACCTGATGCTGAGGCAGAGTTGCAGAATAGTTGAATTAACAGAATAGATAGATTACCAAGTCCAACTCCCTTGTTTTTCTGGTGGGTAAACTGAAGTCCAGAGAGGGAATGTGAGTTCCTACTTAAGAGTCACTTAAATCCTTAGAGTAATATTTTTTTTTCCTTTTCTTCCTCCCCATTTTACCTTTTTACTTTTTAAATTTATTTTTACTTTTTTATTGTACTTTGGGCTCCGTGGTACATGTGTGAATCCTGCATCCTTCAGGGTTGTTACATAGGTATATACATGCCATGGTGGTTTGCTGTCTCCATTATGTCGCCCCCCCCCGCCCTCCATCACCTACATAATTTTTTGACCTTGGTAATTATAATTATCTGGAAGAGCTTTTGAGAAATATAGATCCCTAGGCTCCATACTTAAAGATTCTAGTTCCATTGGTTCAGGGTGGAACCTGAACACAGCATTTTTGTTTTAAGCTCCCCTGGTGACTATTGGGAAGTCAGGGTTGATAATCACTGACCAAGAGGATGGTGGTTGTTGTCCCTTACACTGAAGGGTTGTCATGGCTACTTATGGGCATGGGGAGTGGAGGCGTCTGGCACTCTTGAACTGATTTAAAGGCTTCCAATCATCACCAATCCCACCCACAAGAGCCTGGCTCCCAAGAGTCCAGTGGGAATAATAGGCTGCTCCAAGATGCGTGGAGAAAAGTTTATTAAAATGCCTCAACTGAAAGCTTCCTTTCACCCAGAAGGGGACTTCAAAGGCCAATATCCACCTGTGAATGTGAACATAAGACTCTGCTCTAATCATAAGCGAGATTCCTAGGGCCTATGGAAGTGTGATGGCCTGAGAAGTGGAAGCGGGTAGGAGCATGGAGTGTGTGAGCAGATGTGGGTATTTGGAAAAGACTCATACCATACCAGTGCCCCAGGAGGGATGCAGGACAGGGGATGGAGAGAAGTGGGGAGGAGACAGCAAGCTTGTTTGCTGAGTTCCTTTTCTGAGGATACTAATTCATCTTCTCTTTTTCCTTCTTTTGGGACAAGCATATAGCCCATGGTCTGTGCTTTTTCATTTATGATAGGCTCTTCAGCAGAAGAAATAACACCAGAGGCAACAGCCCTTCACTTCTCTTTGGGCTGCACATGAAATCAAACCTGGAACAGCCATCCCCTGTGTTCTTCTCTCTGCTGCCCTGCCTGTTGCCTTTCTCTGCTCTAATTCGTTCTGTTTCTTCTCACATCCCCACTCCTGGGTTCCTTTATGTAGCTGTGCAAGTCGTGCACTGTATAACCTCTCCCAACCCCAATCCCCTCTGTGTTTTGCCTGCCATACCTCCCCAGTCCCTTTAACCCCTTAGAGCCCTTCTTACTTCATTTCCTTTAAGTTCCTCTTCCCTAACTGCCTCAAGAGAAAAGAAGCCTGACCTCCTTAGTGCCTGACCCACATTCATCACCCTTGGCAGGGTACGGCAGGGCCAAGGCCAGGTGTCTACTGCTCAGGAGAGTCAAGGGCCTGCTTTCCCAGTGAGCTGCCCCAAACATCTCACAAAGCCCAGAATCTTTTGCTCATCACAGTTTCACCTTGCCAGATGTAAATTGTTTTCTAGGTTCACCAAAAGGCCGAAGAATGTGTTTCATAAATAAGCTTAGCATCGACTTTTGCGTATTCCCTTTAACCTGGTAGACTGCTCCTCCCCTCCAGCACCAATTTGGTGGAACTACATAAATACATTCTTACAGCACCCTGCACAGTTCACAGCCTCAAGCATGTTAAAAAATAAAGGTGACCTTGCTTTCTCTCCTTAACAATCCCATGATAGGGATATTGACCAGTTTTATGGAAAAGAAAACTGAGGCTTGGGTCACATCCCTGTGGTAGAGTCAGATTTGAACTGAAGTCTGCTTGTCCCAAAGAGATCTGAGGTCTGCCTGTGTTCTTAGTCACCCTAGATCTTTGCTCCCCTGAGTTGTCCCACACCTGCCTCCCACCTTCCCTGTTCCTCTCAGCACCTATGCTCATGGCCCATGGCCTTTGCCTCACCCATTGGAACTATGTGTCCAATTCCAATGCCTGCCTTCTCTCCTTGATCCCATCTCACATTTGTCCTCCTGGACTGCTTTCAGCCACTCTCTACATAATACTGCTATCTGACGCAGCCCAGCCTGGGCACATAGCACTTAGGAATATGCCCACAGGACCGGCATTCTTGCTGGGTGTATCCCATCCAAATACACAAGATTTTCCTTTTCCCTCCAGCCCATGGCAGTGCCCTTCAGTTCTATGGCATAAACTGGCTACAGGCCCACAACGACCCCTCTAGCTTGAGCACTGCCTTAACAAAACAACAACAACAACATCATCATCATCATCATCAATAACAACACAAGTCTCAATGGCTACCTGCCTCCTCTCCATCCCAAGCCTCATCCCTCCTCCCTCTCTTCCCCCAGCCCTCAGGGACCAAGATGGAGAAATTGCCCTGTAATTGCATTTTACATGCACGTGCACAGGATCGAGGCATTTCTCTCATCTGGTTATCTTTGGAAACACTGGAAGGGAAGGGGATATTAAAGAAATCCTCCTCTGCTTCCATCTTGAAAAAAAAGCAGCACATTTTGATTCAATACCTTATCTTTAAAGAAACCCGACATGGAAAAGGCAAGGAGATAAGATCTATGACTTCATCAGCTTGTTCTCTGAAGTTGTTTCAAGCTTCACCATCCCCCGACAGGCCTCTTCATTTCCTGTTTTCAATATCTAATGGCAAAGAATACACAGCCGCTCAGAGCTAAGTGACCCTGGGGGTCAGCACAGGAAGCTGGTCAGGGAGGAAGCTTTTAAGATCCAAACTGGAATCTGGCCACAAGTCAGGAGCACATCTTCTTAATTCAAATTTTATTTTTACCTTCACTTTGTGGTCAGCAGCTCTCAGAACAGCTGCTGGTTTGAAATACCTTAAATGCAATTTGAAGACTCATAAGATTTAAAATTAAAAAAAAAAATACTTTAGGATCTTATAACAGGAATTCTTGACAACCTGTTTCTTTCAAGATGCTCCAAATGTCTCCCAGACGTGATTGCGTCAGCTCTTGCCGCCTCCCACGGTGGAGGCCAAGGAACCAGTACCATCTGAATCATTTTATGGAGGGGAAAACACAGACACCTACTTGTTCCTGCTTACCCAGCAAGTCGGCACAACATTGTGACAGGTGTTTTCCCGGGCCCAACCAGCCTAGAGTAGGGAGTGTGTGTGCATAATATGGGTCACAGTCACAATGTTAAGAGCAAGTAAAAGTAACTATCTTGGCTCTGGCCACCTGCCATAGAGGTGCACTTCCTGGCATTGGCAGTTTTCATTCCATCTCTTCTGTCACCAGAGGGGTCCTTGGGTGGGCTTTTGTTGGTTGCCATGGCAATACTGCCAGCTTCTCTCTTGACAGTCATGGAATAGCATTCCTTGCAGGGGGCATCACACATAAACATCCCCACCCCTGCCAGGATCATCCACTACCTGAGGGGCTGAGCACATGGTGCTTCTATGGCAAACTGAACTGCATGAAGCACTAAGCTTTGTCTCTCTTAGATGGGTTTCCTCTTCCTGGTTCCTGTCCCTGATACTTCCCAAAAGCCAGAGGCCTGACCACACAGGTGTAGACCTTGGATCAGGGAGCAGATTTGCCACCTGCAACCCAGGGGTGGTCCTCTATGATGTGGGTCTGGAGCATAAGTTCAGGGCCTTCTGCCTGCAAGGCTGATCTGGGGCAGTGTTGCCTCTTCTGGAGGTTGTAGTAGATGCTGTCAGAATTCAGCCTATATCCCCTTGCCCTTAATATTTTAAAGAATACCACCCAACTTCCAGCCACCAATTCCTTTATTCCTTTGCTTCAGGGCTTTCCTAGGACAAGAAGCATACTTTACCTGTTGTTGCTGACAGCCAGAAGTTCCAAGGATTAACATCCCTCCTAATCCTGCAGAGCAACCCTCAGCCATTGACAGACAGGACCAGGTGTATAAATACCCCAAATTCATCATCCCCAGGTGGGCTAACTCTGAGGCACACGTTCTGTGCTGACCCTCAGTGGTTTCCAGCAGGATTAAGCTCCAGTTGCCCACAGTGGAAACTTACTTGGTGATGCCTTCTTTTATTTCTCCACTCTCTTTACTACTGCTTTTTGGATTAGTTCCAAAATAAACTATTTTCACTTGAGTCCTTATCTCAATTCTGCTTCTGGAGAACCCAACTGAGTCAGAGGAATAACTTTTCTGCCACCCCAGCCACTGATAGGGTTGTCACTTCTAAGGCTGAAGCAAAGATTTCTGGAAACTGTCCCACGTCTAGGGGCTAAGTCTGGGAGCTTCTCTGCCCTCTTCTTAGGCCTCTTTAAATCTCCTTTTCCATGATTCCATGATTCTCAAAGTCTTGTTCCCAACATCATCCTTAGCTACAAGGTATCATCAAAGTCTAGTACAATGTTCTCATTCTTACGTTTTATAGAACACAAAACTGAGGCTTAGAGGGGTAATAAATTTGCTCAAATTTACTTGCTTTGCAAATGTCAGGCAGAGAACAGACCAAAATCCAAGCATCTAGATTTATATTCCACAGTACTTGTCAAGTAAAACTATGTATGTGTAAACTTGGCTCACGGGTTTTTGTCTGAATCCTTCTTCTTTTTCACTACAGCAAAGAGTTGGGTACTGAAAGTAGCATACTCAACGGGGACTGTGAGCATGCATCACTTAATCAGTACATGGGCACTGCACTCCCTCCTGGGCCAGACTGTATGTAGGTCAGCACCTCCAGTAGCTGAACACCCAGAAGGGCAATCACAAGATCTGAGAATCTGTCTCCCTGAAGACTGTGAGAAGTGGTCACATAGACACAGCTTGGCTGGTAGCACGGCAGAAGGTCTAGCAGGGGCAGCTGGGACTCCATCAGCCCAGAGACAAGGTCTTTGCATTTACTCTTTTTTTGGCCTAGATTGCTGTTCTCAGATGGCCACATGGATTAGATCCTCACCTGCTTCTAGAATTTGCTCAAATGCCACCCTCAGAGAGACCTTTCCTGACCACTGTCTAAAATAGAGCCTCTTGTCCCACGACGTTTTTACCCCACTTCATTTTCCCTCTTAGCATTTGTCACCCACTACTTGATATTGTGTGTTATCTTTATTTCTGCCCCTGCATCTTGACCCCAGCCATGAGTGTGTGTGTTCCACAAAGACAGATATTTATTTTCATTGTTTTTTCTACTGCTTTATTCTCATCACCTAGAAAAATGTTAGTGGATCCTAGAAGCTCAAGAAATACATGTTGAATGAGTTCATTAAACACTAAAAGCGAACTATGGGTCAGTTAGGACAGGTTAGTTACCTGGGACCAGGTAGCACATTCAACTAAGTGAGGCAAAGGCGTGACGGAGCCCCAAGTCAGCTTGACTCCATGGCCTCTGGCCCATTTCTGTACCTTGTGCTGGGCTCATTAAGTTTCCAAGTAACATGGGACTCATAAAGCAGAAAACAAGGAGAAGAGAGATGGATTCTCAGTGGAGATAGGACATATTCCCTTCCCTCTCTCCTCAACCTGCCTCCTCCCTCCTCTGTCTTATCCCAAGGAGCTCTTTAGGAAGAAAGCCATCCTCAGTCTCTCCCAGAAACTGTTTTCTGAACACTCGGATGCACAATCAACCAATTGTTAAGTCCTCGACAATACCTCATCAGCAAGCACAGCACTATAATTAAAAGTAAATCCAGCTCAAGCTCTTTAAAATAGGATCTAATTTAATTGGTGCATTTAATCTATCACTGTCACTCCAAGCCAACGGGGGGAGAATCTCATCGCAGCAGGAGGTGATGGGAAGATGTAAGTGGCCCCACTGCAGGGTCTCCCTGCTGCCCCAGGCCTTATGAACCACTGGGAAGGTAAGACAGCAGCAAGACTGGGAACCACATGGGTGCCAACTGCAACTTGGACATGGCCGCTGTGGGGCTATCCTGACATCCAGCCACAGTCCCATGAAAGGCTTTCAACAGGGAGCCTGGGCAGGAGTCTTTTCCTCCTATCCACATACTCTCATAAACAAATCTCAGGGCACCATGCAGATAAACTTCAAGAGAACTAAGCTCCTTTTCAAAAGGCTGGCTTTGGAGTGTAACCTTTCTAGAATCACTGTGTGTCTTCACTTTGTGTCACCATCAGTTTGAGACCCAACTCAGAAAAAAAACTGTCTTTTCAGAGTAAGATAACACAAAGCACAGATCAGTTGGGAAGTCATAAAGTTTTGTGCATGATCCTGGGTGAGCTACTTACTAATTTACAACTTTTAGGATATTTTTACCGCCCCCCCCCACCCTGCCTTCATTTCATTGTTTGCGGAGTGAGAATAAGAATATCTATTTTAAAGGTTTGTTGTGAGGTTAAAGTGTCATACATGGGCTTCCACACAGAAGCTGTTGGTGCCCTTCCCACATCCCTGTGGTTCACTCTGGAGGTTAAATGCAGTCAGCTGTCATTCTGCTGGTGGCTTCCTGTGTCTTTCTGCCTAAGCTTGTTCTTTGACCCTGGAGGAACCCTCCAATAGTAAGAGGTGGGAGTTGGTGGATAAAAGCCCCAGCTTCCACTCCAAGGCATGTTCATGATCTATGCAGTCTCTGAAAGGCCTCCCATGGGTCTGAGCCCCAGTTGCCCATGCTGGTAATACACACATACGCTCACTCTCCACTGGCTTTCCTCTCTCCCTTTCTCACTGCTTCACATTCTCATGGTACCTCCTGGATTACTTCCCAAAAAAATGATTGCACTTACATCCTCGTCTTGGGGTCTGCTCAGGGGGAATCCAAGTCCAGATATTGGCATGACTCAAGTGCTTAATAAAACTGTAAACACTGTAAATACACTGTAATACAGTGTATACACTGTAAATACACTGTAAAACACTGTATTTTCTTAGCCCTTTGTCTCCACAGTTGTGTTGTCTCCCTTCCCCTCCTGTTGGCCTGTGGCTACCAAAGTTCCAACATGGCTTCATGGAGACATATGGGGGTCCCCTCTCCACAAGGCCCCTTTTTCTCAAAGATTCATTCAGGCTTTGTCTTTATGTGTTATCAATGCTCCATTTTACACTGAAGTTAAAGGCAGATGGGAAACAAAGTCTTCCCCCTCTCAGAAGTATGTACTTATTAGAAAAAGCTCAGCATCCAATAAATGATCCTCTAGTGGCAGGAATTTCAGTCTAGTGTCTCCCAATAACTCACCACCTCCACTAGAGAGTACTTCCGTTGCTTCAAACTCCCTGGTCTCAAAAGTAAATTCACCTGCTTCCACCTTTGGCCTGACCAACTTCAGGGACCTCCTGGACTGGATATTCTGTTTGCCACTCAAGACTCAGTCTTTGTGCTTCTCCACTGTATTAGTCTATTCTCACATTGCTATGAAGAAATACTGGAGACTGGGTAATTTATAAAGAAAATAGGTTTAATTGGCTCACATTTCTGCAGGCTGTACAAAAACCATAGGCCTCAGGAAGTTTCCAATAATGGCAGAAAGCAATACAGGGAGTGAGGCATCTCACATGGCAGGAGCAGGAGCATGAGAGAATGATGGGAGAGGTGCCATAGATTATTAAACAACCAGATCTCGTGAGAACTCATTATCGTAAAAACACTACCAAGACGATGGTGCTAAACCATTCATAAGAAACCCACTTCCATGATCCAATTACCTCTCACCAGGCTCTACCTCCAACACTGGGAATTACAATTTGACATGAGATTTGGGCAGGGACTCAGATCCAAACTATATCATTCCACCCAGCCCTTCCTAAATCTCACGTCCTTCTTCAACTGCAAAATATAATCATGCCTTCCTAATAATCCCCAAAGTCTTAACTTGTTCCAGCCTGAACTGAAAAGTCCAAAGTCCAAAGTCTCATCTGAGACAGGGCTAGAGTCCCTTACATCTATAAGCCTATTTAAAAAAATTAGTTACTTCCAAGATACAATGGAGGTATAGGCATTTGGTAAATACTCCCATTCTAACAGGGAGAAATTGGCCAAAAGAAAAGGGCTACAGGCCCCATGCACATTCTAAACCCAGCAGGGCAATCATTAAATCTTAAAGCTCTAAAATAATTTCCTTTGACTCAGTGCCCCATATGCAAGGTACATTGACACAAGGGGTGGGTTCTCAAGGCCTTGGGAAACCATGCCCCTGTAGCTTTGCAGGATTCGGCCCCTATCACCTCACTCATGGGCTGGCGGTGAGTGCGTGCAGCTTTTTCAGGCACAGGGTGCTGCAAGCTGCTGGTGGATCTACCATTCTGGGTTCTGGAGGATCATGGCCTTCTCACAACTCCATTGGACAGCGCCCCAGTTGGGACTGTTTGTGTGGTATTCAACCCCACATTTCCCCTTCACACTGCCCTAGTAGTGATTCTCCATGAGTACCCTGCACCTGCAGCAGACTTCTGCCTGGACATCCAGGCTTTTCCATATATCCTCTGAAATTGAGACAGAGGCTCCCAATCCTCGAGTCTTACACTCTGTGCATCTGCAGGCTTAATGCCACTTGGAAGCTGCCAAGACTTATGGTCTGTCAAAAGGCGTGGCCAGAGCTGTACTTTGATCCTTTTGAGCCACTACTGGAACTGGAGCAGTCCAGTTGCAGGGAGCAATGTTCCAAGGCTGTGCAGGGCATCAGGGCCTGCAAAACCATTCAGTCCTCTTAGGCCTCCAGGTCTGTAATGAGAGGGGCTGCTGAGAAAGTCGCCAAAAGGCTTTTGAGTGTTTCTCCAGATTGTTTTGGGTCCTAACAGTGGCTCCTTTTTACTTATGCAAATTCCTTCAGCCTGCTTGAATTCCTCCCCTGAAAATGGGCTTTTCTTTTCTACCATATGGCCAGGCTGCATACTCTCCAGATGTCTATGCTTTGCATCCCCCTTAAATATAAGTTCCAACTTTAGGTTATTTCTTTGCTCATATGTATGAGCATAGGTTGTTAGAAGCAGCCA
The DNA here is from genome assembly GCA_004027715.1 of Plecturocebus donacophilus. NCBI lineage: Eukaryota > Metazoa > Chordata > Mammalia > Primates > Pitheciidae > Plecturocebus > Plecturocebus donacophilus. Next base: position 54,428 of record PVKP010011291.1, read on the forward strand.
GACCAAATCTTGAATGTTTTACCACTTAGAAATTTTTTATGCCAGATAACCTAAATCAGTGGTCCCCAACCCTTTTAGTACTTGGGACCAGTTTCATGGAAAACAATTTTTCCATGGACAGGGTGGAGGGGGTTGGTTTCAGGATGAAACTGTTCCACCTCAGAGCATCAGGCATTAGATTCTCATAAGGAAAATGCAACCTAGATCCCTTGCATGTGCAGTCCATGATAGGGTTCACACTCCTATGAGAATCTAATGCCCCCACTGATATGGCAGGAGGCAGAGCTCAGGCAATAATGCTCTTGCCCGCTGCTCACCTTTTGCTGTGCAGCCCAGTTCCTAACAGGTCATGGACTGGTATCACTTGGTAGCCTGGAGGTTGGGGACCCCTGCCCTAAATCATCATTCTCAAGTTCAAAGTTCTACAGATCCCTAGGGAAGGGTCACAATGCAGCCAATTTCTTTGCTAAGGCATAACAAATGTGACCTTTGCTTCATTTCCCATTAAGTTCCTCATTTCCGTATGAGACCTCTACAGCCTCGCCTTCACTGTCTATATCACTTCAGCATTTTGATCACAACCATTTAATTGGTTTCTAGGAAGTTCCAAACTTTCCCTCATCTTCCTGTCTTTTTCTGAGTCCTCCAAAGTCTTCCAATTGCTGCCTGTTTTCCAGTTCCAAAGTTACTTCCACACGTTTAGGTATCTTTACACAGGTATCTTTTATATCTAAACGTGTGGAAGTGGTATCAGTTTTCTATATTATTCATTCTTGCATTGCTATAAATAAATATCTGAGACAGGGTTTTTTTTTTTAAAAAAATTAATTTAATTGGCATATAGTTCTGTAGGCTACACAAGAAGCATGGTGGCTTCTGCTTCTAGAGAGACCTCAGGAAGCTTCCAATCATGGTAGAAGGCAAAGGGGGAGTGAGATATCTCACGTGGCAGGAACAGGAGCAAGAGATTCATGGGGGAAGTGCTACACACTTTTAAATGGGCAAATCTCTACTCATTGTTGGGAGGACAGTACCAAGCGAAATGGTGCTAAACCATGCATGAGAAACCTACTCCCATGAGCAAACTACCTCTCACCAGGCCCTACCTCCAACATTGGGAATTACAATTTGACATGAGATTTGGGCAGGGATACAGATCCAAACTATATCATTCACCCTACTCTGAACCCCAGAAAGGCTGGCCTTTGTGGGATGCATCAACTGGGAAGCCCTGCCATCTCACTTCTGGTTGGATTTTACCAAGGAGAGATTCTGGCAGGAGCTAAGAGGGTGAGCAGGCAGACAAGTGGGAGAATTTGTTCCCCTGATTCCCCAACCCTCCCTGCCAGGTTGAGGTTGGTTCTGGCTGCTTTCCTCCACCTAAGGCCCCAGCTCCTGTTGAGTGGCCCTCTCCTATAGCCATGGGACTCTCTGATGTCTGGGAACTTTTCCACTCCTTTTGAGACTGCCATCTGTTTCCTGCCCAGAGCGTGGCTGGAAAAGCTCCTAATCATGATCTTTGGGATCCAATTTCACCTGTCACCATTCAACCCACCCTCCAAGCTGCTCTCTGAGTGAGCTTGCTAAAGCTCAGAACATGTCACTATTTAAACACTGATGGGCCCTCATTGCCTCATGGTGGCTGAAATGTAAACATCTTCTTCAGGTAGATTCATGTTCCTGCACAATCTAGTCCCTATTTACATTCTGGCCAACATCTTACTGCTCCCTATAATGGAGCCAATGCTTTGCCCAGGCCAGGCAGCCTGCACTTCACATTGCACATGCCTTGCACACTCAGGGCTCATTGCCTGTGCTCCATGGTGTTCATTGCTCCTCCTTCTGTGCCTGAAGAATGTGCATCCTTCAAGGATTGGCCCAATTATTGTGTCTTCCTGGAAGACATCACTGATTTTTCACTTCTCCCAGCCCAAGGTGAATTACATGCCCCCACAAGGGTTGTATGGATCACCAAGCCAAGACTTATCCCAGCAGCTGGTGGTTAGATGGCTAGTTTGTCTTTAGCATGAGCTGATGAGTTTTTTAAGGGCAGAGGTAACATGTTTAATTCATCTCTCCATCTGTAGCAGACCCTGTTTCTGTCTGATCCTCAGCCTGTATCACCTTGGCCCACCTGAGTTACCCTCAGCTACAGTGTATGGTTCAAAGTACACTGATAACTTCCAACCTCAAGAGTCTGCCTTTTTAGCTTCTGTGCCTCAGGGTTTCCCCAGAACCTTGGGAGTGTGCTCTGCTGCAGTAGGCATAACCCTATAATGTAAGGAAATTAATGCCTTTGGGGCCAAAGGAGTTAATGCCCTAGAGATGAGACTTGGTGGATTGATGCTCCAGGCTTTCTGTCCTCTTTTAAGAGTAGTCCCAGGATGTTCTACATGGTGCCTCAGAGAGTCCTCAGGGAGATAGCACCCAAGTTGCCCAGCGGTAACCTGCTTATGAAAGTCACTAGCTTTTCTTCCTTCCCTGCCTCACTTTTCTCATTCCCTTGCTTGTGCCTCCTAGGTATTCTCTTGAATAAACAATTTGTATCTTAGACCTTGTCTCAGGACTTGCTTTGGAGGGAACCCAAACTAAGACAGCATTGTCAACACCCACAAAGTGCCTGGCACATAGTAGCAGTCTAACAAATCAAACAGGAATAAGTGATTAAGAACACAAGATCTGCTGACCCAATTTGGCCACATGAAGAACCTCACTGGCATTCAGAAACTGTGTTGTTTTGAGCAGCCGGGTGCTCTCTTAGCCAGGAAATGCCACCCATATCTTAGGGGGCAACCTGAGCCTTTTCCCACGCAAGATGCCTCCTGGGCAGACTAGTGCAGACAGGCAGTTCTCATTATGTATGCAAATGCAAGTCTGGCCCCGAAGCTTATTTGAGAACCACACAGCTCAGTTAAGCCACCCTGGAGAAAGAATCTTACAAAGAATACTAAAGAGCATCCAAGTGTAAAAAATGAAACACACGTGAGTTTTCTTTTTTAAAAAATGGAAATGAAATTGTACTTTCATCTTGGCTTTCTTACAAGTCAGCAGTCCCCAAATAAGCCCTAAAAAGGCAGAAAAAAGACTTTATCCAGCTTTCTGGCCTGGGTTTAGACCAGTCATTAACCTTATTAGAGTGAACCTCAAGAAATATTATGTGTCTATTCCCAGAGATGAGCCCCAAGAGAATGAGGAAGGGACAGGCTGGTGGGATCTGATTCCCAACTCCACCTTCACAGAATGCACATGAAGTCCAGGCATGGTGTAGCCAAGGAGACCCATTAAGACAACCAAAAGCTCGGAAATAAGGATGTAAGGGCAAAGGATGGCATTACAGGCAGTAAGAATAGCATGCACAAAGTCATGCTACTGTGTGTGGGGTATGGGGGAATGGAGGGAAAAGAAATAAGAATCAGGAAGTAAGCATGGGCGTTATCACAAAAGACCCTGTGCATCTTTCCTTGGAAATTCCATGAGGAATCCCTGAAAGTGAGTCCAGGAACCAGTTTTGAGAATACTGCAACAATCCACATGGGTGCTGAAGCCAAAGAGGTTTGCATATGGATGCAATAAACAGAGATGGATTTAAGGGGTTTGAAGAAGGTAGAATGAAAAGGACTGAGTTAGGTCAGTGTTAACCAGCGGGAAAATATGGTCCTTTAGTGAGTCAGTGTATCCAAGAGAGAGAAATGAAAGAGGCTGTTTTGGTGGTAGTAGTGATAGTGTGGGCTGATGAGCTCATTTTGGATCCAATAGATTTGAAGCATAGGTGAGAACCTCCAGATGGATGTGTCCTGTGAGCAGTTTGATGGACAGTCTAAGAGGAGACATGGAATTTCCTACTATCAACATGTAGATGGTAATTGACGCCATGCAAGCAGATGAGTTCATCCAGGGAAAGTAAGCAGAGGGAGGAACAAAGAAGGTTGATGACAAAAATTCAGGAAAGGTAAACATTAAAGGAGTGGAGCCAGCGAAGTAGATTGAGAAATAGTTGAAGAGTTCAGAGAACAGGAGATGATTTAAGGGAAGTCAAGGGAGTAGGGAGGTTCTTTAAATTGGCCAACAGTGTCAAATGCTACATAGATGCCTAGAAAAGTGAAGACTGGCAAATATTCTCTGTATCCTATTACTATCTCAGTGAGTTCTTGACTTGGTGCTTGGCATTCCATATGTACCTGTCAGTTGCTGGGGGAGGAGGGTTTATTGACCAGTTTATGGGCTACCCAGGCCCTATGTCTGCTCTCTTTTGAGTCATTTCACAGTTTATCAACCCTTCAACCAAAGCCTGGACAAGGGAAATAAACTTTCCCCAGTACATTTTATGACATAATCTATCAGTTCTTTGGAAAGATTTAGCAGAGGAATAATTTGAAATGATTAGTTGGTTTCTGTTTGTTGTTGTTGCATTGTCTATGAATTTCATCTTTCGGGGTAGAGCTGGTGGTCTTCTTTGGAGTCAGCCATCCCCTTTCACTACATGCAGAAAATAAATATCGAATGGATTAAAAACAGACATACAATTTTTAAAATATCTAGTAGAAAAACCAGAAGGAAATAGAAGTGTATATTTAGCAAACCTGTGAGGGAAGAACTTTCTGTGTGTTGAAATGATAGAAGACACCAGAAATGAAAGAGACCAACCAGTTTAACTTTACAGTTATTCATAGTTAAAAATATTTGTTTATGTATATAACATATATGCATACAACATTTATAAAAGACCACAGCAAATTTATTTTTATATAGAAATCAGAAAATGGAGAGAAAACAAAAGCACTCAGTTGTTAATATTTGAATAGGCAAAGAGCATGAGTAGATAGTTTGCCAAAGAGAAAATACAACTAGTTCACAAACATTTAGAATAATATCATGCCTCATTATTAAGAAAATAATTGCAAATTAAAATAATGAGGTGCCATTTTTTTCCTATAAAATTGCCTAAAAACTTACCTAGTGCTGATGATGATGTGGTGAAATTATTGTGGACAATGATGTCAATTAAGAGAACTATGTTGGGAAGGCATTTGGTAAATACAAATTAAGATCCATAAAAATGTTCATATGGCTAGACTCAGCAATTCCACTTTTATCCAAAGGAATCTAGTCTTAAGACATGATCATAAATCTGAAAAATACTATATGCATTGGAATGCTATAACAGCAGCATCACAAATACCCAAACCTAAAACTTTCAGCTACAAGGGACTGATAGAATAAATTGCGGTGCATTTACCAGATGCAACATTTTGAATATATTAAAAATGATGGCTAGGAAGACTGGATAGTACCATGGACAAAGGAACATTGTATAATGTTGACTGGGAAGGGGAAGAAAATTTGCTCAAAGCACTATGTGGTAATTACATAGACTCATACTCACACACACAAATTACAACATGAAAACAGGCAAGGTGAAAATACACCCAAACACTATGTTACAATTCTGCTTTTGAGTTAACTTTTTTTCATTTCCATATTTTCCATTTAGTAAAATGATTATAAACCTGGATTCAGGGGTTCAAATCCTAGTTTTATCACTTGCTGTATTATATTGGTTGAATTGCTTTATTGAAGCTTTAGGTTTCCTTTTCTGTAAATGGAGAATTATAACATCTACCTCATAGGAGTGCTAGGAGGTTTAGTTGGAAAATGCAGGAAAATTGCTTGTGATTGTGGCCACAACATAGTAAGCTATCAGTAAATGGGAAGTTTTATTATTGTAGTTATTATTACTTAGATAATGTAAGAAATCCTACAATTTTAGAAACTTGTTGAACCCCATGGACTAGGAAGTATGCCCTGAATTGAAACAATACTGTCTTTTATTTCCTGCCCCCCTTTTGTCATGGTCAACTACCAAGAAAAAGTTTCAGAGTTAATTTTAGGGAGGGAAATATTTGCTTTGCTTAATGAATGCAAACTTCTTCATTTTTCTGGTTTGTTTTTCTTTCAAGTTGTTTTTATATCAACACCACCCAGGCAGGATGTGTCAGGTGACAAGACTGTGGGACCATTTCACACACTGAGATGCCAGGCCTCGGGGCACTAACAGGTTGAGTCACTCAACATGCCCAACATTTCTTATTATCTCAAATCCGGGTGACTCCTTTATTGTTTTCCATACTCTCAAGCCTGTCTTTCTCTTTTAGTGAGCATTAGCAGCCACCAGGGATTTTGTAGGATGTACTAGCAAGAAACCTTAACAACACAGGGATCAGAGGACCTGAGTAAGACTGTGTGTGAGTGTGTGTGTGTGTGTGTGTGTGTGTTGGGTGAATGGGAAGCTTCATGAGAAAGGCCAGTGGTATGGTTTGAATGTCCCCTCCAAACTCATGTTGAAATGTAATTGCTATTATAACAGTATTGAGAGGTGGGCCCTTTAGGAGGTGATTAGCAGAGCTCTCGTGAATGGATTAATCCCATTCTTGTAGGAGTGGGCTAGGCATTGTGGGAGTTTGGGCCCCTTTTTCTTTCTGTCTCATATGCTCACTTGCCCTTTTGCCATGGAATGATGGAGGATGAAGTCACTCACCAGATGTCTGTGCCATGCTCTTGGACTTCCCAGCCTCTAGGAACATGAGCCAAATCAAGTTATATGAGAGAGATCCAAGATGGCTGATTAGCAGCAGCTCAGGATTGTAGCTCCCAGTGAAAGCGCAGAGAGCGAGTGGATGCCGCAATTGCAGACGAATTTTTGATGCCCACAGACTGGGAGATTCCCAGCAAAGGAGCCACCCGGGTTGCCAGCGCGACTCTTTTGGCCTGTGCGGCACTTCTCAGTGCGGAGTGTACGGGACTGGGTGCCCAAAGGCTCCGCTGGTCCCATCCCCACAAGGAGAAGAGCAATTGGAAGCGCTGAGGAGAGAGCGAGCACAGCTGAACCTGGGAAGGCCCAGCTCTGTGGGGAAGGAGCGCCCCCCGAAGGAAAACTAAGAAACAGAAAAAACTTCATCACAAGCAAGCTGGACGTCCACTCAGAGACCCAATCTGAAAGTCGGCAATTACAAAGACGACAGGTGGATAAATCCACAAAAATGGGAAGAAACCAGTGCAAAAAGGCTGAGAACATCCGAAATCAGAATGTCTCTCCTCCTACAGGGGATCGCAGCTCCCCTTCAGCAAGAGAACAAGGCTTGATGGAGGATGTGTGATGAACTCACAGAATCAGGCTTCAGAAGGTGGATAATAAGAAACTTCTGTGAGCTAAAAGAACATGTTCTAACCCAATGCAAAGAAACTAAGAACCTTGAAAGAAGATTTAACGAAATGTTAACGAGAATGGACAACTTAGAGAAGAACATAAGTGAATTGATGGAGCTGAAAAACACAACACGAGAACTTCGC